>CM074726.1:178684084-178721790 GCA_037306005.1 Rhinophrynus dorsalis
TGCTGGATCAAATTTGCCACAATGTAAGAGACAGCTTAAAAAAAACCCAAAAAAAACCTACTTTTCATGGATTTAAACACTTTTAACCCCTAGAGTGCTAGAGAGGTTTCTAAATGCATTGCTAAGCAAAGTGTTGGAGATCTCTAGCATTTAAAGGGGAGCTATTGCCCCAAATAAAATCTCCCCTCAAAACAATTAGGCATCTAGCAATTAGCTTAACAACAGTAGTATTAGCCAGCATAATTAAGGCGTTACAGAGAAATCTTACTTCTGCTGAAACTGACAGCCAGGCAACAGCGCTTTACAGGCATTTGCGTGCCTGTGCAGATGTCTGTAAACAAAGATGTCTGCACTCACGCCTGGCCGTCAGTCTCAACAGAACTAGGATTTCTTAGTAACTTGGTAATTATGCTGGCTCATACTATTGTTAAATGTATCGCTAGATGCCCAATTGTTAGGGGGAGACTTTATTTTGGATTATAGTTCCCCTTTAAGGGATTAAAATCTCCATTTAGATCAATAGAAATTTGGGGGATTTTTATCTGCCCCCAATGGTGCAGCTGGATTGACCCAGAATCATGGGTCCAAGTCCCACATTTCTCAATAAAAACGGCGTTTAAATGAGTAAAGCGTTCAATCGCGTCTTTTTCCACACGAGTTTATTAAACCATCAGTGGCTATTTGATAAATATAACCCAGTCGCTTCCGACGTATGGTGGTTATGAAGACCACAGAACTGAGATCACATCTCTGAAATAAAGCAGTCCGAGGCTGGACTTTCATTTCCGTGTCTATCAGTTTCTCAGATCCCTCTAATTGTGACAAGTCAGTAGCAGAGCTTCATTACAAAGGAGCTTGTCAGCTGCAAGGCTCAAGGACATCTGTGCAAAGCCAGCAGCTAATTAATAAAGATGTCCTACATACTCTGATCATTTATTCCAGCGATTCATCATTAGTCCTTAGAACACACCAACAAGTCAGGTTTTCAGGATACCCTTCCTCTTTGACTGATGGGTAATCAGTGGGTCAATCATTGTGATTGATCTGCCAGTGCTTAATCAGGGATATTCATAAACGTTACCTATTTCGTGTGTCCCAAGCCCTGGAGTTGAAAATCACTGACTTGTACAATCAAGTTCCGGAACCCTAGGTATCCATACAGTTGCACTGCTCACCCCTCTGGCACCCAAAGGGTTAACTGATCGATTTTAGACAAAAACAAGCACAGGGCAGGGGTCATCAATTTTTAAGACTTCTAGCAATTACAATCTATAACTCCCATTTTCCTACCCAAATGTTGCCTGGTTGAGGATCATGGGAGTTGTAGTCCCAACAGTTTTAGGTCCAACATTGGACTACCCCTAGGGTACAGTTGTATGCAGAAAGCAAGTGCATATCTTTTCTGGTACTAATCAACTGCCCCATAGAGACATTTCCACAGAAGAAAGGATGAGCAATTCTGGAGCATTTTTCCCAGCGCTAGGACACCACGATTTCTACATATCCTTTATATAGTAAAAGGCCAGAAAGTTTGTCACGATGCAGTCATGCTCAGTAGAGACTGCCTGCGTTTGGCCAGTCTCTACTGCACATGCAGTGGCGTAACTAGAGGTCACGCCTGCGACCGGGCCCATTACTCCAGGGGCCCGGCCATCCCCCTGCGACCCCTCCGCCTGATGCCCGCAATCTCTCGATGGTGCTCTAGTAATGCAGAGATGACATCATCTCCCAGCGCTTTGCATTACTAAGAGGACCGCGTGGGAGATCCAGGTAGGAGATGGGGGCATTGTGGAGGGGGGTCAGTGTTGTCAGGGGGGCCAATGTGGTGGTGGTGGGGGCCCGTAGTACTTCTTGTACCAGGGCCCAGAGGCATCTCGTTACGCCTCTGAGCATGATTGCATCTCGTGAGTGAGGTGGTGCAAGCGCGTGGAGCAGGGAGATAACAGCAGTACGCAGAGCAGGTCCGAGTAATGTTAACTCTTTGAGTGCCAGCGGGGTACGCAATGCATTGCTTTGCAATGCGTTGTGTACCCCTCTGGCACTCAAAGGGTTAAGAGGTTGGTCTTGCTCTGCGTACTGCTCCATGGCCCGTGCAGACGGGCTTGTACACTAGTAATATTATATATATATATATATATATATATATATATATATATATATATATATATATATATCTCTACAGATATAAGTTGAGAACCCAAGTGAATAAATATAGATAGCAGCAAGAATTGAGGGAGTTCTCCAAGCTTCCAAAAACTAGGCCGAAGCCTAAACAGAAACCCAACACAAAACAGATCTGTGCTCCTCCATATAAACTATCCAAAAAGACAAGACAGTCCTGCTTTGCTCCATACAAGTAAACCAAATCTGAGCCCTGTGTAAGGCACATATCACACCAATGGATTAATTAATTTATTCCAAAATAATGAGGGGTTTGTATTTTCAAACAAGTGTAAAAGCCCGTGTACACAGGCCAGCATTCTGTGCATTCCGGCAGTCTGTACTGCACATGACTGCATCGGACAAACATACATCTGGCCTTTTATATTATAGGATAAGTAAATCAACACATTGGTATGATATATGGCTTACGCAGGATTCAGATCTGATTTACTTGTATGGAGCAGCGCAGGACTGTTGTCTTTCATTTTAATTCTGAAGCGTAACGAAAAACCATGATGGATACCGAAAACGTCAGAGTTAAGAATTGGCTTTTATTTTTTTTTTTTTAACCCTTGAATGCTAGCGAGATCTCCCAATGCATTATTTCACTAGCTGTTGGGAGACTGTTCTCTAAAAGGGGCTTTTAAAGGGATAGAAATGTTTCACAAAAACAACAGCTTCCATAAATCTTCATAGTATTTGGGCCATGGAGAGTGTTATTTCAATACTGTCAGAGTTGTAGTTCAAGAGTAATTGAATGATAAAGTATCCCCCCCACCCCCTTTTACCTAGTGTAAGCCGCCTCCCCTTAGATGTGGAATCTGGTCTCTTGACCGCAGAGATCACAGCAAGCAACAATTTTCTTACTGTGATCATAAGGAAAACCCTGCCCCCCTTGACAGGTTTTTCCTTATGATCACTGAAGATTGTCCCTCTCTGTGATCCATCCGGACAGTCTTGCTGCTCTGAGGTGAGCAGTGTTACATCAGTAAAAGGAGGGGGAGGTGGATACTTTATCATTCAATTACTCTTGAACTACAACTCTGACAGGAATGAAATAACACTCTCCATGGCCCAAATACTATAATGATTAATTGGAGCTGCTTTTATTGTGAAACATTACTATCCCTTAAACCCTTGAATGTTAGTGTAATGTGAGTTTTCAGAATATGCATTACTCTGTCCATGTTGTAGTTGGTTTACTCCAGGGGCATAATGCACATAGTGTGGAAATAATAGTTGAATTATAGTTGAATTAAAAGGAGGAAAAAGGGTTAACGCTTGAATGCTAAAGACGCTTTCACCAACACCGTGGCATGCAATATGCTGAAGGCTCTAATATTTTAGAGAGTAAGAGACATGTTTAACCATTTAAGTGCCAGGGGTACAATGAATTGCGTTCCCCTCAGGCACTCAAAGGCTAAAACTAACTGGAACTTATTTCACCCTTACTGTGCAGTTGGTTCGTCAATTCTCTTCCTTTCTGCTTAGTCTTTAAAGTTACAGGTACCGACTTCCATCCCTATTCGTCTTGATACTACGTTTTAAGGGCTAAACCCTTTGCGTGCCATGGAGGTATGCAAGGTATTGCGTTGCAATGCGTTGGATACCTCTATGGCACTCAAAGGGTTGGATTGTCTGGGTTCCACAGAGATTTTATGTAAAATGAATAGGGTTCCGTGAATGCAAAAAGTTTAAAGGGACAGTAAACTTTGTTTTTTTTGTTTTTTTTTTTAATGAAAACGTGTATGTTATAGAGCTTTTCTTGTTGAGTAAAACAAGGTGACTCCCACTACTGTCAGTTGTCTTATTCAAAAGTTATACGAGTCCAAATAACCAGGAAGTGAATTTACTGTGTTTACTTCCTGAAAGTTCTGACAGGAAGTGATTCAGCAGTTTCTATCACATTCTATGGAGAACTGTATGTCACCGACTTTCCTCTCCATTAGAATGTAACAGAATAAGTAATTGGAATTTGACTTCTAGAGGGCACTGCTAATGTAAAAAAAATACAGGTTTAAACTGTAATAACTCTGGAAATATGGATCTATCAGCAGTGGGCGTACCATTATTTTACACAACAAGAAAAGCCTTACAATATATTTTTTTTCATTTAAGGGATAGTAATAAGTAAAATATAAAAAAATATATGTTGTAGGGTTTATCCCCCTGAGTAAAACAATGGTACTCCCACCACTGAGAGATACATATATATTTTTTAAATTATAACAGCTCAAACTTGTTTTTAGGTGCAATATCACACTGGCCTGAAAATTTACAGTGGCGCTGTTGCTACACCATCCTATGGACTACTCTTTTCTGCAGACCATGAATCTCCATAAAATGGTGTAGCAACAGAACCACTGTAAATTTTCAGGTCACTGTGATATTATTTTATATATTATATATTTTGTGTGTATATATATATATATATATATATATATATATATATATATATATATATATAGCCTCTTTAACCCCTTTAAGGACCATGGTCCTGGTACGTCATTGAGTTCAGGGCTCCCGGCGCGGCTGCATGCCGCACCGGAAGCCCTGAACCGGAAATGCAAAAAAGCCCCTTGGTCCTCAAGTGCCAGCCGCGCGGTCCTTAAGGGGTTAATAACCGGTGGGACACCCAGGTAAGTGTTTAGTGCAGCTTAGGAGTTGAATTACCTTGCATAAGGAAAAAATCGGCAGGTGTCCTTTTCAGCGCAACTTTCGCCTTCTCGCTACTCCAATCGATTTCCAGGGCGTCTTTTAACTGGCAAAACTGTACTTTCTGACAAGGACATAAAAAAGAAAAAAAAAAAAAGAAAAAAGCGAACAAGTTTGAGTCACAAGGGGAATATTTTGTTTTGCTTTTTTTACTCTAGTAAAATTTGAACTTGCTGTCAAGTTTCAGCCAACCGATCCCCTCCTCTCTGCGCGCCTCCTCCCAACTCTTTTACTACATTAAAACGGCAAGCGGAACATTGGCTGGGGTTGTTGCAATGTCACTGGTGGATAATGAGGCTGTTCCAGCTGCTGAGGACACCGTGCTCTAGTTTTCTTACTTTGCTTTCTACAACTTTTAACACAACTAGAACATTTGTAAAATGATAATCGTGCAGGAGAGGAGAAATGAGGTAGGTAATAGCAGTAAAGTGCCTGTCCTGAAGAGGAGAGAACTTCCCAGGATCAGATTCTCCTGGGACCGGATCATCTACTGTACTCTTGTTTATAAGGCAGTGTTTCTTAACCCCTTAAGGACCAGGAGCGCACGCACAGTGCGATCACTTAAAGGGATAGTAATACTTTGTTTTAATCTTTTTATTTTATTTTGTAGGCATTAAAAAAACATGAAGAACGATGTAAGTCTTATCTCTCAGACCTTTATGGTTTGAGAGATATTCACAAGCAAAGTTTCCCCTCCCGCCCCTTTTACCTAGTGTAAGTCATCTCTTCTCAGATGTGGAATCCAGTCCATAGACCAGACAGATAACAGAAGGGGACAATCTTCTTCCTATGAGAACAATGAAGGCCCTTCCCCCCTTGACAAGTTTTTCAGGTTTTTCCCTTATCTTAATTGAAGATTGTCCCTCTCTGCAGTCTACCTGGGCACCTCCCTTCTGATCTGGCTGAACAGTGTTACATCAGTACAAGGGGACAGGAGGGGGATACTTTATCATTGAATTACTCTTGAACTACAACTCTGACAGAAGTGAAATAACACTCTCCAAAGTCCAAATACTATGATGATTAATTAAAGCTGCTTTTATTATGAAACATTACACTACACTATCCAATTCCGGACTTCACGAACGGCGTGCAGACGCCCGGGGGAGCCCGGAACTCCATGACGGTCCAGGACCGTCAGCGGTCCTTAACTGAAAACAAGCCACGATGGTCCTGGACCGTCATGGGTCCTTAAGGGGATATTAAAGGGCAACTATCACCCCCTATACAAGTTTGGCTAACAAGTTACTAAATAGAGCGACTAGCAGGAATAACTGTGTAATTTTTTATTTGTAATTTGTGGTTTGGCTAAAATGAAATGTTTAAAAATGATCTGTGCCCTTACTTCCAGACAGACTGCAGGTACAGCTCTGCAACCCCCCCCCCCCACGTAGCATCTCGTCTAGCCAATGAGAAAGCTCCAGCTTACAAGGAGAAATCCTACATCATAGGAGGAGGCTGGATCGAGACGCTATGTGGGGAGGTGATCAGCGGAAGAGTGACACACCGAGGTGCAGAGCCGTATCCGCAGTCTGTTTGGAAGTAAGGGCACAGATCATTTTGAAACATTTAATTTTAGCCAAACCATGATTAACCCCTTCGCGACAAAGGACGTACATGTACGTCCTCTGTGGGTGTCACTTAGTGACAGAGGACGTACATGTACGTCCAGGAAATCCGGATCCCCGCGCGGCTGCACGCCGTTCGGGGACTCCGGATTCTTTAAAAAAATAATAAAAAAAAAAAAAAGTTAGACGGGCGTTAAGTGACGGCCGCGTCTGCACGCGGCCGTCACTAAGGGGTTAAAAAAAAAAAAAAATTATTGAGTACAATTTTGGGCGCCAGTTCTTAAAAAAAAAAAAAAGAAAAAAAAAAAAAAAAAAAAAAACATTGTTTTACTGGGAAAGGTGCAGAGACTTACAACAAAACTGATAAAGGGATTGGAGGATCTGCGTTATAAAGAGAGACTAGCCAAACTGGGTTTGTTTACATTAGAGAAGAGACGTCCAAGGGGTGATATGATTACCATTTACATATATATTCAAGGTCAATACAAAGAACTATCCAATGAATTATTTACTCAAAGAGCTGAGCTAAGAACAAGTGGTCATCGATTAAGACTAGAGGAAAGGCGTTTTTCGACTAAAGCAAAGGCAGGGATTCTTTACAGTAAGGGCAGTAAAGCTATGGAATTCTTTACCTCGGCATGTTGTACTTGCAGATAATACAACTGCTTTCAAAAAGTAACGGATGCCTATCTAGCACAGAACAATATTGAGAATTATGACATTTGGCTTCAAAGCAGATAGGATGTTGATCCAGGGAAATATCTGACTGCCATTTGGAGTCAGGAAGGAACTTTTTACCCACTTGGGGCTAAATTAGAAATAGATCCAGAGGTCTTTTTTTTTTTTTTTGGTGTCTTCCTCTGGAAGAACAGGGGTGTTTTTGGCATGGACTGGATTTGATGGACATGTGTCTTTTTTCAGCCTCAGCAACTATGTTACTATGTAATTACACAGTTATCCATTCTAGGTGCTCTATTTAGGAATTTATTAGCCTAACTTGTAGAGGGGTGATAATTCCCTTTAATCTTTTTTTGGACCAACATACCCCTAATAGTAATTAGTTTTCCCCATATACTACATATCAAATGCCAGAAATATGCTGAAATGGAACATTCCTGTCGTGGGAAGACACGAGAAGACAGACAACAGCGGATCCCTAATCTGGTGCCCACAAGAGTAACTGCACCCAGGCGGAGAATAACGGGGTGTCAACCCTTTGAATGGCAGGGGGGTACAAAATCCATTGCTTCATAATGAGTTGTGCATCCCTCTGGCACACAAAGGGTTAAAGGAGAAGAACTAGTTACTAATAATATCGCGCACATGTTTTATTAGGGTCATAATCCCAATGGCCCCTATGAAATTTGTCCTCGATCCGTTTTACGAGACTTAACATTTTCAACCCGTCTTTGAGGGTCCTGTCCACGGAGGCGACCATGACACTTGTGGGCAGAAGTACAAACTCTGTTCAATGCATGTGGCAATTGTAACCCTTTAAAGAGCAGAGTGATGCACTGTACACTACACTGGTTCTTTAACCCTTTGAGTGCAAAGGGTTAAAAGTTAATTAGACTCATGCACCTTGCCTGCTTCATAAAAAAAAAACAAAACAAAAAAAAAAAAAAGACGTCCAGGACTGATGGGCAAAATCAAAATAACAATAATATATATGTACAGTTTTGTAGTTCAATAACCGCACTCACAGGACTTCCACAAGATAAACAAAATGCAATTTATTCCATCAACGTCTAGGCCCCGCTTTGGGCCTGTGTCAAGATAGTGGGGGCGATGTAATAAATTGCATTTTTTCATCTTCTGGAAGTCCTGTGCATGCGGTTCTTGAACTACAAAATTGTATGTATACCCTTTGGGACCTGATATACAGGGCTTAAAATGTGAAGTCCTTTGTTACTAGCCAGACCTGAAAAGTTACTCACCACTGCAATACATAACATACCCACCAGGGCTGAATTTCTACTCGCCAGGGCTAAATTTTCACTCGCCATTGGCTTGTGGCGAGTGGAAATTTTGAGCCCTGTGTATATTATATATATATATATATATATATATATATACTAGCAACATGGGACGGCGTTGCCCGTCATGTTATGACCGTTGGGCACATGTGTTTGAAATGCAGACACACTGATAAACACAGACATATGCAACACACAGACAGACACATACCATACATCCCAAGTGTCCCTCTTTAGGAGGGACAGTCCCTCTTTGAGGGCCAAATCCCTCTGTCCCTCTTTCCCACCCTGTTGTCCCTCTTTTTAGGAGGTCAGACTGTGTGCAGGGCCGGCTCCACCTATAGGCGAGGTAGGCGTCGGCCTAGGGCGCACATGTACTGGGGGCACGGGCATGCAGCGGAGAAGAGCTGCGCCCACACACACCACGCCGGGAACCACAACACAGTCAGGTCTGTGTTGCTACAGCGCTCCCTCATCTGGTCGGATCTTTAGTAATGCAGAGCGCGCTGGGAGTCATGATCTCCCGCCGCGCTCTGCATTACTGAAGAAAAGACTGCGCGGGAGATACAGGTATGTGATGGGGGGCAAGTTGGAGCTGAGGGGGCATAGTGGAGCTGAGGGGGCAAGTTGGAGCAGATGTGGGGCAAAGTGGAGATGATGGGGGCAAGTTGGAGCTGTTAGGGGAAAGCTGGAGCTGAGGGGGCATAGTGGAGCTGGTGGGGGCAAGTTGGAGATGATGGGGGCAAGTTGGAGCTGATGAGGGTCAAAGTGGAGCTGATGAGGGTCAAAGTGGAGCTGATGAGGGTCAAAGTGGAGCTGATGAGGGTCAAAGTGGAGCTGAGGGGGGGCAAGTTGGAGTTGTGGGGGGGCAAGTGGAGCTGAGGGGGGGCAAAGTGGAGCTGGTGGGGCAAGTTGGAGCGGATGGGGGGGCAAGTTGGAGCAGATGGGGGCAAGTTGGAGCTGCTGGGGGCATAGTGGAGCTGATAGTGGAAAGTTGGAGCTGAGAGGGAATAGTGGAGCTGGTGGGGGCAAGTTGGAGCGGATGGGGGCAAGTTGGAGCGGATGGGGGGCAAAGTGGAGCTGATGGGGGTAAGTTGGAGAGGATGGGGGGCAAAGTGGAGCTGATGGGGGTAAGTTGGAGCTGAGGGGGCAAAGTGAAGGTGAGGGGGCAAAATGGAGTTGATGGGGGCAAAGTGGAGCTGATGGGGGCAAGTTGGAGTTGATGGGGGGCAAAGTGCAGCTGATAGGGCCAAAGTGGAGCTGATAAGGGGCAAGTTGGAGCTGGTGGGGGGCATCGCTTACAGGCATCTCTAGACCAGGGGCAGACTGGCCCAGGGGGCAGAGAGAGGACAATCATGAAAGAGGTGGGGTATAAGTAGGCAGGGTATAAAGGGGTGGGACAAAAGGGGCGGAGCGAAATGGGTGGCAAAAGTAGGTTTTGCCTAGGGTGTCAAAAATCCTTGCACCAGCCCTGACTGTGTGGTGTGTATTACTTTGCTCTACAGTAATAAAGCAATAAACTTCAGTATATGTGTTTATACATTAGTCTGTGCAAATAAAATACTTTGGTCTTGAACTAAATCATTTATTCAGTTACATAAATAGCCAGTAATAGGTCATGAAATAACCTAAAAATTCTTACTAATGCCCCGCCCACCAGCCACACCCCCAATAATATTACCTAAAACTAACGTGTCCCTCTTTGGCCCTGTGAAATGTTGGGAGGTATGCACATACACAGAGTGAGCGGCAGAGACATGCAAAAGACATGTACACACAGACACACCGGAGATGCACACATGGACACACATATGTAACAGAGATGTACACACACACAGACACGCAACATATATGAGCAGAAACACATGTGCTCATGAGTTGTGTACCCCTCTGGCACTCAAAGGGTTAAGGTATAGAGAGGCATGTCAGAGTTAAATAGCAGTGGGAAATGTGTTCATACCTGGGAACACAGACTTGTGAAGTCCCTAGAGGGGACTGATGTGGTGCTGATCTGGAGAGACAAATGGGGCAATCTGGGTTAAAAGTGGGTGGGGCTTAATCGCGAGTAGGGGGCGGGGCTTAACATAAATGTGAAAAAGTGTTAGTAATAGGCTGGGGAAGGAGGAGAAGTGGGAGGGAAATGCAAGTTTACAGTGTGAGGGGTTTGAACACACTCCATGAGGGGTAAAACTTGATACAGAACCCTGTGGCAGTCAGTGGGTTAAGTGTGAATCTGATGGCTGTCTGTCCTGTGTCTTGTATGGCAAATGATGACAGTGAAGAAGTAATTCAGCAATGAGGGCCTACCTTAACCCTTTGAGTGCCATTTTGTTCCCCTGGTGATGCAGCACCGTTCAGTGGCTTTACTACAGGTCCTGCTGAGGCCACTGGGAGTCAAGGTGAGTGACTGTGTGTCAGCCATCTTTCTTTCTGGCTTTGTGTGTGTGTATGGGTGTTTGGTGCTGTGTGAGTGGGGCATGAGTGTGTAATACCTGTGAACTTTTACTTGTGGAGTCCCTCATGTGGTGCTGATGTGGAGAGAGCAATGGGGTAATTTGGGTTAAAAGGGGGTGGGGCTTAATCGCGAGTAGGGGGCGGGGCTTAACATAAATATGGAAAAGTGTTAGTAATAGGCTGGGGAAGGAGGAGAAGTGGGAGGGAAATGCAAGTTTACAGTGTGAGGGGTCTGAACACATTCCCTGAGGGGTAAAACTTGATACACAACCCTGTGGCAGTCAGTGGGTTAAGTGTGAATCTGATGGCTGTCTGTCCTGTGTCTTGCATGGCAAATGATGACAGTGAAGAAATAATTGAGCAATGAGGGCCTACCTTAACCCTTTGAGTGCAATTTTGTTCCTCTGGTGCTGCAGTACAGGTCCTGCTGAGGCCACTGGGAGTCAGGGTGAGTGACTGTGTGTGTGTGTCAGCCATATGTATTTCTGGCTTTGTGTGTGTATGTGGTGCTGTGTGTGTGAGTGGGGGCATGTCTGTTTGGTGCTGTGTGAGTGGGGCATGTGTGTGTGTGTGGTGCTGTGTGAGTGGAGCATGTGTGTGTGTTTGTGTGGTGCTGTGTGAGTGGGGCATATGTGTTTGTCTGTGGTGTAGGAGCAAGTGGCGGCCATATTGTTTTTTTCTGACTTTGATAGTGGTGGGCGGGCTGCATAGTGGGGGCGGGCCAACTCCCTGCATGATTGAATCACCCAATAGGAGTAGTAACTCCTGCTTTATGCCTCCCCTGGGTGTGTTTTGGCAGGCACAAAGTCTTCTTTTATATATATAGATATATATATATATATAATATATAATATGTATATGACATGTGTGTGTATTATATTATACATAAATACACACATACATTATATATATATATATATATATACACACACATACACACACACATGCATACACACACATACACACAGAAATACAAAACACTTCATTTAGTGATCCATTTCTTTTTTATTTCATCTTTTTTTTTTTCCTCCCGTCATGGATTAACATGGTGTCTCTCTCTAGCAATTTTCTGTTCCTTCACTACATTAACCTCTATTAACCTCAACAAAGTCTTTGACAAGCGTTTTGAAGGCTGCAAATTCTTCAGATATATTAAAGTGGCGGCGCTTCATTACACAGAAGTAGACATCTGCAGTTCGAGTGCCGCTAACGGCGCACGTTTTCAGGATCTCTCTGCTTGAGCACTGACTCACTTGTAATAAAGCCGTAATGTACTTAATGAAAACATGCAGTTTGTGGCACGAGGACAGACTTTACCTACCTCTGTCTTAGAGACAATTACGAGAGGCGCCATAGCAGGTTAATGTGGTTTTGACTCTTATTCAGATGTATACATTATATAACCACACACATTCTCTATTTTAATATATATATACTAGCTGAACAGCCCGTTACACGGGCCACAGTGCCACTGCCACCCGGTCGCGGGGCAGTCACACGCAGTGGAGACTGTCCGCGCCTCGGCTGATACAGAGCTGGACGCTCCTTCGGAGCGCCAAGGTCTGTATCAGCCGCAGCGCGGGCAGTCTCTACTGTGCATGACCGCAGCGCGTGCAGCAGTGTGTACTGCACGTCAGGCGTTACACACGATTTAGCGAATTATATATATATATATATATATATATATATATATATATATATATATATATATATATATATATATATATATCGATCTCACGCAAATGCACACACACAATATTACGCACGTGCACACACAATCACACGAACACAGACAATTAAACACAATATCACACACACCTACCCCCCACACCACACACACAGTTTTAGTTGTGTTTCAGCATGCAGTAGAGGGGACAATACAACTCGATAGGCGTGTGTGTTATTATTTGTGTTGTTCATGTATGTGGACACACTGACCATCAGGTGCACCCTATCCCCTCCACGCACACACAAGCTGTATCCTCAGATGGATCAGGCACCACCATTCCTCCCTATCAATACACTGCAGTGACTAATCTGACCCAATGGTGAGGAGGACTGGAGGAGTAGTAGTAGTAGTAGTAGTAGTAGTAGCAGTAGTAGTAGTAGTAGTATTACAACAAACACACTGGAAAGGTCTTGCCATGTCCGTAACTGAGTGTGCAGATTGTTCTACTATAGGAAGAGTGGGTGCTATGCTGAAAATGATGCTCAGAGCCACCCAAAAATGCACAGTAAGTTGAAAAGAGAAGTAAATAAAAAAAAAATAAACCACATATAGTGTGCCTTAATAGCATATATTTCACTACTGCATGCCTTATGGTTTTCGGGGCTGTCACACGGGGTGTGGTAGTGCACGATGGATCCTAAGTGAACAGTCTGTTGGCTCCCATGGACCCCTTACACCATAGAAGGGGAAACTGAGAAACAACGAGGGGGGGAGGAGAGAGGGAGAGAGAAGGAGAGAGAGTGAGTGGGTGAGAGAGTGAGTGTGAGAGAGTGTGAGAGAGAGTGTGTGTGTGTGTGTGTGTGTGTGTGTGTGTGTGTGTGTGTGAGAGAGAGAGTGTAAGAGAGAGTGTGTGTGTGTGTGAGAGAGAGAGAGTGTGTGTGTGTGTGTGTGTGTGTGAGAGAGAGTGTGTGAGAGAGTGTGTGTGTGTGAGAGAGAGTGTGTGTGAGTGTGTGAGAGAGTGTGTGTGAGTGTGTGAGAGTGTATTCCTTTGCCATCTCCACCAATGAGGACACATTCCTCATCCCCTTCCCTCTGATTGGACCCGGCTGAAAAAGCAACCATTATTGTGACTGTGTGTAGGCAACAGCAGTGAGAGAGCTGTTACCCATTTGAGTGCCACAGGGGTAGACAACGCATTGATGTGCAATACGTTGTGTACCTCTGTGACACTGGAAGGGTTAATAAGTGCTGTGTTGTCCGTATGCGAATAGGCACCTTTATGTGTATTGTGGGCCCCATATGGGAGCAGGATAGACATAGCAGTCCTGCTTTGTACCGGGTCAGCACAGCTGTGCTTAAAGGGATAGTAATACGTCATTTTAACTTTATTTTATTTTGTAGGCATTAAAAAAACATGAAGAATGATATAAGTCTTATCTCTGAAACCTTTATGGTTTAAGAGATATTCACAAACAAAGTATCCCCCCCCCTGTTCAACCAGAGCAGAAGGGAGGTGCCCAGGTAGACTGCAGAGAGGGACAATCTTCAATTAAGATAAGGGAAAAAGCTGAAAAACTTGTCAAGGGGGGCAGGGCTTTCATTGTTCTCATAGGAAGAAGATTGTCCCCTTCTGTTATCTGTACTGTCATACAACCAGATTCACATCTGAGAAGAGATTGTTTACACTAGGTAAAAGGGGGGCAGGGCTTTCATTGTTCTCATAGGAAGAAGATTTCCCCTGCTGTTATCTGTCTGGTCTATGGACTGGATTCCACATCTGAGAAGAGATGACTTACACTAGGAAAAAGGGGCGGGAGGGGAACTTTGCTTGTGAATATCTCATAAACCATAAAGGTTTGAGAGATAAGACGTATATCGTTCTTCATGTTTTAAAGTTAAAACGAAGTATTACTATCCCTTTAACAAGTGTGGGATATCCCTGCTGGCAGCTGTAAAGCCGACTGGAGGAGGCTCTTCAGCAGAGCCGAAATAAAGCACTATAAAATGAAATATTTCATCAGAATGGTCCACAAAGTGTGCCTGGTTTGGAGGCACGCTTTGTAGACAGTTCCAATGAAGTATTTCTTTTTACAATTTGCTATTTCAGCTCTGCTGAAGAGCCGCTTGCTTGTCCAGGGACCAGGATATCCTGGCATCGGCTTACAGCTGACGTCAGGGAAAGCGAAGGGAGCGGGGAACCTTAACCTTCTATATATCTCAAACCATAAAGGTTTGAGAGATGGTACTGGGGTTGTTTAATTTCATTTTATAATAGCTGCAATATTAGTGTTTGATAAATAAAGACATTACTAACACTTTAAAGGTTCTTGGCGCCCAACATGTATAGAGGAGTGATGACATAATACAATTGCTGCATTCTGTGTGTTTAGTAGAATGTTCAGAAATGAGTAAAGATAAGAGAAACAGAATGCAGATGTGACATCATAGTGGAAAAGAGGTCAGCAGAAGCTTTTTTTTTTTTTTTAACAGTAAGGTCTGTTAACCCCTTCACGACCATTGACGTGCCAGGACAGTCAGGGCGGTCCAGCACTTGAGGATCAGTGACGGTCCTGGCACGTCATGGAGTTCAGGGCTCCCGGCGCGGCTCCACGCCGCTCCGAGAGCCCTGAACCGGAAGAACAAAATGGGAAAAAAAAAAAAGCCCTGAGGTCATCGAGGGCCGCCCGCGCATGCGCACGCCAGTCCTTTAGGGGTTAAACTGTTGAATTACTTGCCCAAGGATGTGGTAATGGCAAATACAAAGGGCTCATTTAAAGGGATACGAATAACTTAAAATTAATGTTTTAGGGTTTATCCCCCCTGAATAAAGGGTACTCTCACTGCTGAAATATGTTGTATTCAAAAGTTATTTTAGCTCAAACTGGAGGGTTTTTTTTTAGATGCAGTACCACAGTGGCATGAAACTGCACAGTGGCACTGTTTGCTGCACCATCCCATGAACCGTCAGTTGACCATGAATCTCCATAGGATGGTGTAGCAACAGTGCCACTGTAACATTTCAGGCCATTGAGATATTGCACCTTTAAAAAAAAAAAAAAAAAAAAAAAAAAAAAAAAAATAAGTTTCAGCTGTAATAACTTTTGAATAAACACCTCTCAGCAGTGGGAGTAGCCTTGTTTTTCTCAGGATGATAAACCCTGTTTTTTTTTTTTTTTTTTTTTAATTTTTAGTATTACTGTCTGTTTAAGGACCAGATGAGCACGTAATGAGTTGCACATTCCTATAGTACGTAAAGGGTTAAATATGTCAATTTCTGAGCTCAAGTGGGTTTGTCAAAAATGACAATTACAGATAAAGGGCGCCCGCTAGTGTAACACATGGTATACCAGGAACAAAAATACTAAAAAAAGAAACCTAGAAAACGGTCTGGATCTCCTAAAATATTGGTTTATTAAAGCGGAACTATCGTCCCAACAAGAACAGTAAAGCAAAATCTTACCCAGTAACGTCAAGACCGGGGGGGAGTGCGCATGTCATACTCGTTACCTTGAGGTAATGTAGTCACTCCCACCGGTCCTGTCGATCCAGCCTGTGTCCGCCCCTTGTATACCACATGACCTGCGCATGTCATAATCGTTACCTTGACGTAATGTAGTCACTCCCACTGGTCCTGTCGATCCAGCCTGTGTCCGCTCCTTCTATACCACATGACCTGCGCATGTCATACTCGTTATCTTGAGGTAATGTAGTCACTCCCACCGGTCCTGTCGATCCAGCCTGTGTCAGCCCCTTCTATAGCACATGACCTGCGCATGTCATAATCGTTATCTTGAGGTAATGTAGTCACTTCCACCGGTCCTGTCGATCCAGCCTGTGTCAGCCCCTTCTATATCACATGACCTGCGCATGTCATACTCGTTATCTTGAGGTAATGTAGTCACTCCCACCGGTCCTGTCGATCCAGCCTGTGTCCGCCCCTTCTTTATCACATGACCTGCGCATGTCATAATCGTTATCTTGAGGTAATGTAGTCACTCCCACCGGTCCTGTCGATCCAGCCTGTGTCCGCCCCTTCTATAGCACATGACCTGCGCATGTCATAATCGTTATCTTGAGGTAATGTAGTCACTCCCACCGGTCCTGTCGATCCAGCCTGTGTCCGCCCCTTCTATAGCACATGACCTGCGCATGTCATAATCGTTATCTTGAGGTAATGTAGTCACTCCCACCGGTCCTGTCGATCCAGCCTGTGTCCGCCCCTTCTATAGCACATGACCTGCGCATGTCATAATCGTTATCTTGAGGTAATGTAGTCACTCCCACCGGTCCTGTCGATCCAGCCTGTGTCCGCCCCTTCTATAGCACATGACCTGCGCATGTCATAATCGTTATCTTGAGGTAATGTAATCATTCCCACTGGTCCTGTCGATCCAGCCTGTGTCTGCTCCTTCTATACCACATGACCTGTGCATGTCATAATCGTTATCTTGAGGTAATGTAGTCACTCCCACCGGTCCTGTCAACCCAGTCTGTGTCTGCCCCTTCTATAGCACATGACCTGCGCATGTCATACTCGTTACCTTGAGGTAACATAGTCACTCCCACTGGTCCTGTCGATCCAGCCTGTGTCAGCCCCTTCTATAGCTCATGACCTGGACCACACTAGCCTTCCAGCACGTTCAGGTTATGTGCTATAGAAGGGGTGGACACAGGCTGAATCGACAGGACCGGTGGGAGTGACTATGTTACCTCAAGGTAACGAGTATGACATGCGCAGTCCATCTCCCCCTGTCTTGAAGTTACTGAGTAAGATTTTGCTTTACTGTTTAAGCCAAACCTAGAAACTTATATCAAAAAAGGACTACACAAGGTTTACTATATTAATGTAGAGTACACACTGAGACCACATCTTGTTGGGACGATACTTCTTCTTTAAGTAGTATTTATATATAGTGTTTATTTCCTTGATAAAGTAGTGGTTTAACACTGCGAAACTCTGAGTCATCTTATTTTAGATTGTAATACACATGTCTGGCATGTTGATCTATATCTGCATTTGTTAAATATAGTGAATGTTTAGGTTTTATACTAGTTAATAAACCAATATCTTAGTAGATCCAGCGCCTTTTCTAGTTATTAGTATTTTCGTTCCTGGCATACCACCTATGAATTGGAGGTTAATCTTCTTTCGGAGAACCTCGTCATATCCCGAGAAGAGAAGGGTTGATATCCTCTGCCTGGGCATTTGTCAGGTTATCTAGTGCCTGACCACCGATTTTATGAGTACACAGCATTTTAATCTTTAAAGGGACTATCCCTTTTTTCATAGAAAACGCAGCTCTAATTAATCATCATTGTATTTGGACTTTGGAGAGTGTTATTTCAATTCTGTCAGAGTTGTAGTACAAGAGTAATTCAATGACAAAGTATCCCCCTCCCGCCCCTTTACTGATGTAACACTGTTCAGCCAGATCAGAAGGGAGGTGCCCAGGTAGATTGCAGAGAGGGACAATCTTCAATTAAGATAAGGAAAAACCTGGAAAACTTGTCAAGGGGGGCAGGGTTTTCATTGTTCTCATAGGAAGAAGATTGTCCCCTGCTGTTATCTGTCTGGTCTATGGACTGCATTCCACATCTGAGAAGAGATGGCTTACACTAGGTAAAAGGGGCGGGAGGGGAAACTTTGCTTGTGAATATCTCTCAAACCATAAAGGTTTGAGAGATAAGTCTTATATTGTTCTTCATGTTTTTTTTTATGCCTACAAAATAAAATAAAGTTAAAACGAAGTATTACTATCCCTTTAAAGCACATATTTACAGTGTTACAAAACCACAAGGGCGCCTGATAGTGTATCTTTCATATAGTTGTCTGTGTTGGGGAGCGTGTGTATGAGGAGCTGCCTGATTCAACTTTATGTTCTCTGCAACTGGGGCAGATTAATTTCCCAGAGAGCGCTATATCTGTAAGCTATATAAGTAGTGTCACAGCCTCCTTTCAGATTAGAGCTTAAACTACAAAACTAATACAACGATACATGTTAAAAAATAAATAAAAATAAAGACGCGAACATCAACTTTACTAAAAGTATTACTATCCCTATATTAAATCCCTAGTAAAAAAAAAAAAAAAAAAAAAAAAACGTATTGTCCCCAGTGTCATCTCTCAAACATTCCCCGAAGTCAGCGTTGTAGCTGACTGAAGGGAAATCCGGTCAGAGATCATCAGGCGGTTCTGCAGCAGAGCCGCGATCTCGTTAACTAAAAAAAAAAACTTTCACTAAAACGGTCTTCTACGTGTGCTTGCAAGCCAAGCACAAACCAAGCACACGTAGAAGACCATTTCAATGAAAGTTTTCTTTTTTATTAACGCGATCAGGCTGTGCTGGAGAGCCACCTGAAAGTCGTACGACTCTCTTCCCTGCAGTCAGCTAAAATGCTGACTACGGGGAAGGGGGAAGGAGAGGGCAACTTTAGAAGCGTTCATCTCTCAAACCATAAAGATGACACTGGGGGCAATACGTTTTTTTTTTACTAGGGCTTTAATATAGGGATATTACTATCCCTTTAAATACAATTGTTCTCAAACTTTCTGCTATAATTCCAGAATCATTACCAGTCACCTCGATATAACCATATAATGTAGCTAAAAGCTTTCCATGTTACAATCTGATCTCAAGATTCTCAAAAAACAGAACAGTCAAAAAGCAAAAAAAAGGAGATACTTATCAGAGGACTTTTTGTTTTTAAATAAAGATTTATGGGGGGGACACAGCTCTGACGAAGATAAGATCTGAGGTTATTCCAAATGACAGTGGCCAACAAAAGGTCTCTGTTCACCAGTTAATACAACCCAAACTACTGTCATGTCTGAAACACAAGTTCATTATATGAAGCAACAGTTTAAACTAAAAAATGTCTGTGAAACAGCCTTAAGGTAGTGCGACCTTTTGACTCAAGTTCTGTCTGCTTAACTAACAAGCGTCTGACATACCTGTGCTGTCAGGGAGCACAGTGCTGGGGTAATTATTTCTTTTCACAATGAAATGTGAATGAAACCCGGAATTAACTTTATTACACACGCTACCATTTGCTTGTCGCCTCGAACAAGGAACATTCAGACACCTTTACAGATATAATAGTGCAGGGAATTTACAGGTAAAAGGTGAAGTCAGAGATAAAGGGCGTTGGACAGTTATACTATTGTAGCACAGATTAAAATCTCAAATTATTAATAATGAACAAGGATAGTTATTAAAGGGGAACCATCACCCCCAAGGCACTGTATCCTACATAATAATTCGCTAAGTGTGTGTTTGTCAGAAGCCGTCATGCGCAGTAGAGACTGCCCGCGCAGCGGCTGATAACAGAGGGGCTCCGAATTCACACCATAGTCCACTCTGTGAACGTTCCTGGGACCAAGCGGTCCCAGGAGGGTGCGCAGAAAGGACTACAGGCTGAATTCGGAGTGCTCCACTCCGTATCAGGTGCGGGCAGTCTCTACTGCGCATGACTGCACTGCAATCGTTGCTGGGTGACACTGTGGGCCGTGTACACGGGCTCTTTAACTAGTCTTAAATGATTACTCTACTAAAATTGTCTATAGATTGCCTTTTTTTTTTTTTTTTTTTAAGATGTTCTTTATAAAATTTAGATGTGATCTTGTGCCGCAGAAAGTGGAAGAGCTTACATCACATCGGAACAGCTCTGCTGGACGTTCCACATCTCCTCCCGTGTCCCTCCCAGCTCTCCCTTGGATCGCATTCACGCTTCCCTTCATAGTGATGCCCAGCACGCATATTGTAACAGTAAACTCCTTATAATGACAGTCTCCCATGATGAATGAAAAAAATAATGTATTTACTTTAGTCCCAAGTGTGCACGAATGAGTAATGTATTAAGTGTTAGTAATGTCTAAAACTTTTTTGCATTTAGAAGAGCTTAAAAAGCTGATCTAAATGCAAAAAAAAAAAAACGTATCTCTCAAACCACTATGGTTTAAGAGATAGGGGCGTTTAAAGTTTGATTTCTCCTACTGACAGCTGTAAAGCTGTCAGTGGGAGATCCGTGTCGGTCGACACGGAGGCGCATGAGAAGTGCCGCGATCTCGTTACTTACACGGAATCCCTTCATTGGAATGGTCTAAAATGTGTGCTCTGCAATGTGATGAAGTGACGCTAGTAGTGTCACTCCAGAGCTTAATACACTATTCATGCCCAGCACAGTCACTGAAACCAAAGACACGGAGATAGGGCTGACACCACAAGAGATATGTGACAAGTACAATGCTGTTTACACTGCCAAATACCAATGAGCCACGCGTTTCGTGCAAGAAGCACTTACTCATGATCTCCGAATCATTCACTTCTTGTGCGAAACGCGTGGATCTGTTTGAGATGTTGATATTCATCTAGCCGAATTGCCTAGGATGTATCAGTCTCTCCTTGTTTTATTACACGGCCAGAAGACTGAAGATACTTTTTACATGATCTGAATAAATTTTGATGTTTTAAGAATTGGGCTTTTCTGTCTTTTTGCACTGGAGTGCAGGAATTCTTCAAGTATTACAATTTAATATTGGGAACAGATACAGAAGCTCCCACCTAGCACCCATCAAGTGGTTTAGCCCATCATTCTTGCCCATTACATGTTGTTGTTACATGTTACCAGTGATGTTGGAATTATGACTATTTGACAGTGACCGGACATAGAAGATAGAGCCGTTGCATCATTCTTGTGTATATACATACCAATGGTTCAACATCTCTTTTGATTACTTTGGCAGGACAAGAACCCAACACCAGACCATGTACGTGGTATACGGTGCTGGCTGTTACAATATGAGTGCTGGACATCACTATGAAGAGAAGCATGAATGCGCTCAGAGGGAGGGAGGTGGGAGGACAATTTGAGGAGTGGGAAGTCCAGCAGAGCTGTGCCGATGTGATCTTGCGCCTTAAAAATCAGAAGTGCCTACATCACAACTATATTTTATTGTGAATATCTGATAAAGTATGTACTTTATTGAAGAGGGAAAAAAGCCAATCTATATACCATTTTAGCAGATCAAATACGATGCAGTGACTTGGGGGTGAAAGTTCCCCTTTAACCTGTTGGGTGGTAGAGACATTCCAAACATTTGAAATCCATTGGAGACTGCTCGCTCTCGTACCCAAGGGGTTAAAGGGATAGTAATACTTAAAATGTAAAAAATATATGTTGTAGTGTTTATCCCTCTGAGTAAAACAAGGGAACTCCCACTACTGAGAGATATTTTATTAAAAAATGACAACAGCTCAAACATGAATTTTTTAGGTGCAATATCACAGTGGTCTGAAAATTTACAGTGGCGCTGTTGGTATACCATCCTATGGAGATTTATGGTGTACGTACCAGAGCAGTCCACAGGATGGTGTAACAACAGCGACACTGTACGTTTTCAGGCCACACTGATATTGCACCTAAAACATTCAAGTTTGAGCCGTTTTAATTTTTTAATAAAATATCTCTCAGCAGTGGGAATATCCTTGTTTTACTCAGGGGGATAAACCCTACAACATATTTTTTTTTTTTTTTTACATTTTAAGTATTACTATCAAGAATATTGTAAAAACCTGAAAGGATTATGTACCTGCCAATATTATGTAGCCACAGGTGTTTATGATCTTTATCACTTAACCAAATTGTAGATGTGGACGAAAAGTAAAAAGGACAGTAACGCTCTCAGACCATGAGCAGATAATTACTTCAATCTCGCATGCGATTTTCACAACAAAATGGATGCAAACCAGGTTTTGTTTTACCTAACCCTTAATAGTCCCCAGGCTTATCTCTCAAACCTTTATGGTTTGAGAGATAACCGAAGGCAAAGTTCCCCCTCCCTCCCCCTTCCCTGATGTCAGCGTTGTGCTGACTGCAGGGATATCCGGTCTGACTTTCATCATGCGGCTCTGAAGTAGAGCCGCGATCTCGCTAGTGACAAAGAATTATTTCACTGAAACGGTCTTCTACATGTGTTTGCTAACCAAGCACAAACCAAGCACAAGTATAAGACCGTTTCAGTGAAATAATTCTTTCACTAACGGGATCTCGGCTCAGCTGCAGAGCCGCAAGCCTGTCATACGACAGACTTCCCCTGCAGTCAGCACAACGCTGACTTCAGGGAAGGGGGGGGGGGGAGAGGAAACGTTGCCTTCAGTTGTCTCTCAAACCATAAAGGTTTGAGAGATGAACCTGGGGGCTATTAACTTATTTTACAATTACCTACAATATGGGGGATAGTAATAATAAAGTATTACTATCCCTTTAAAAATGTTACATGCATGCAAAAGAGCGTGCAACTACAGGGCACATTAACCATGTCAACATGATTAAAAGGGCAACATGAGCGGAGTACACAGGGAAGGGGAGAGAGCTAGTCCCCCACTGGTTGTAGCTGCATGCTCTGCTCCGCCCTGTCATTCTGCACCGAGAAGAGGAGACAGAGTGATTAATGCAAAAGGATATGTGGGTATGAGCCGGGGTAGACTCTACCTGTTTATATTGTTTATTGTAGGTTAAATTATGCTAAATGTTTATTTCCTTTTGATTCTTGTAGGGACAGAGATGGAGAGAAGGGACACAATGAAATGGGCAATGTTTCAGATTTAACATAGGGTTTAGTGGGATGGGTCATTCTGCACCAGGAGAGGGCACCTTGATAATGGCTCTTCATTAGGTATGTATGTTCCGGCCTCTCTAACCATGATGGGAGTTGTAGAGGACGTTTGAAGGGGCGACTTGAGAATCTAGCTCTATCCCACAATGTGAGATTCTCATGTTGTCCTTTTAATAATGCGACATGCTGAATCCGCCCTGTAGACCCAAAGCTATTTTGCATGCAACATGTAGAAAGAGAGGGTCAACATTTAGAAAGAGAAGGTCAACATGTAGAAAGAGAGTGTCAAATGGTCATGCACAGCAGCTTCAAAACAAATAGGAAAGGCATGTTTATAATATATCTGGGGGGTTTGCACATAAATAATTTTACCAAATGCTGGCTAGGAGTACAGTATCTAAAAGGGTATGAACGTTGTTCATTTTAGGTGACAAGATCCCTATAAATTGTATTCTTTTATACAAAATGTTTGAGGGGGTGGATAAATAATCTGGAATAAGGGTTATAAAGTCTTATTCTATAATCATCATCAAGTTGGCTTTGGTTTTTGGTGACCTGATGAACTACATCTCTCCACTTTGCATGGTCTGGGAAGTTCTCGCACAGCCCTTGCAATGTGTGTCCTGTAGCCTCTGATTCCATCCATCCAGCTCATTCACTGCCTACCTGTTCTCCTACTACCTTCTACTCTCAGTTCTCTATTTTCCAGGAAATCGTGAGACAGCATCACATATTTCAGATTGTATTTCAACATGGTGGCTTCCAGAGAGCAGGCTGGCTTGATTCGTCTTAGAATGGGTGTTAGTCAATTTTGCAGTCTTTGGGACTTGCTAATCTCGTCCATGTCCGAATTTCAAAAGCATCAATCTTTTTCCTTTCACTTTTTCTTGCTGTCCAGCTTTCAAAGCCATACAAGGAAACTGTGAAAAACGAATGTCAATACTAATAGGACTTTCGTTGTCTGTGAGACATCAGTCTTGATTTTGACAAGCCAACCATAGCAGATCTTGAGAAGCACTATCTTATTTGGACCTCGTTAGCAATGACCAATCCATGTAGAACAAATTTGGTTACAGTTTCAACTCTGTCGCAATCCACACAATCACTTATCGGTACAGTTGACATGATTTGTTTTGTTGATGCTTAGGGCATGGTCGATTCATGTACTTTTGTTAAAATCTCTTCAGATACTGTAGTGGTTCGGCCAGTGGTGGCGGTGTGCATACTCTGATATTACTTATGTTAAGTCCTGCAAGTTGGACACCTACTGACATCTCATCCACTCCTACTTTTCTTATGTATTCAGCATACATGTTGAAAGGTTATGGTGATACGATACAGCCTTGTAATAAGCACCTTTTTTGATTGGGAACTACTCTGTCTCTCCAAGTTTGGACAGACAAATGGTAACATAGTTGAGGCTAAAAAAAAAAAAAAAAAAGCCCTGCATCCATCAAGGTCAGTCAATGCCACATCACCCCGGTTGATCCAGAAGGCAAAAAAATACCCATTGAAGCCATTTCCAATAAAGCCCCAAGTGGGTAAAAAAATTCCTTCTTGACTCCAAATGGCAGTCAGATATGTCCCTGGATCAACATCCTATCTGCTTTGAAACCAACGGTCATAATTCTCAATATTGTTATATGCTAGAAAGGTATCCATTATGATCTTGAAAGCAGTCACAGTATCTGCAAGCACAGCATGACGAAGCAAAGAGTTCCATGAGTTTACTGCCCTTAAAGTAAAAAAAAACCCTCTGCCTTTGCTTTAGTCAAAACCGCCTTTCCTCTAAAAGATGCCGAGTTAGACATGGGAAAACTTGATTCTGATTGTGGTTCTTCATAGTAAGAGATACCAGCACAATCTTGTGACCACAATAGAAAATTTACAAAACACATATACTCCACCGCTCCTCCCAAAGCATTTACATGGAAGACTTTTGCAGCTCAACTTTATTATAACAGATGAAAATGTTCTTAGCACTAAAAAAGCAGTGTGGAAAAAGTTCTCTCTGCTTACCACACTCTCCTATACACAGAAGTGACAAATCTCTGGAAAAACACAGCTACCAGTTAGACTAAAGCGATTTCTATGTAATTTCAGTTAAACAAATACTACAGATGTGTAGCTGCATTGTCACACTGGTAAGGAACGCTGCATCATTTGGTATCTGATAAAATCAAAGAGTAGATAGCATGTAAAATGCAGAAAAGTTCAAAAGGACCCACAAATAATGCTTCGCTGTCGCTGAGACAATGTTGCACACGTAAAAGGGGTCTTCGAGGAACAAGAGAGATATGGAGACCTACATGATAAATTACTTATAAATTTTATTATGGGTCAGTGGGTTCAGCGCAGCAAGCTGTGTTTGGTTTATGGCCCATTTAACCCTCTCAAAGGATTAACATCTGACGTGTGTGTGTGTGTGTGTGTGTGTGTGTGTGTGTGTGTGTGTGTGTGTGTGTGTGTGTGTGTGTGTGTGCGTGTGTGCGTGTGTGCGAGACAGCGAGCGTGAGAGAGAGCGAGCGTGAGAGAGAGAGAGAGAGAGCGTATACAGTGGGAAGCTTTTATTAATATCACAGTGGAACTTTAAGCTTAATTCAAGATTTCATATTTGAAAACTGCATTAAAAACTGCCTATGTGTGTCATGTTATCCAAAATGCCAGCAAACACACAGTTCAGGAGAAATTCACATTTCTTTCATAAGCCAACTTTATCATTGAATTATTCTTGTACTACAACTCTGACAGTATTGAAATAACACTCTCCATGGCCCAATTACTATGAACATTAATTGGAGCGGCTTTTATTTTGAAACATTACTATCCCTTTAAAATCTCCATTCAAATGCAATGAGAATTTTTAGCTCTCCCCTGTAGTACAAAATGGTTTGCCCCAGAACTCCTCAAGTTTTGTTTTGAATATACAGCCCTTAGGCTATTCTATACATCACCCCTCTTTCTCAGCTTACGATTTAACCTACTTGAATGACAAAGAGGTGCCCCAAATCTCATTGCTTTGCAATGCACTGGACACAAAGCTGGCTGAAGGAGTACAACACTATTAAAGGGATAGTAATGTTTCATAATAAAAGCAGCTCTAATTAATCATCATAGTATTTGGACTTTGGAGAGTGTTATTTCATTTCTGTCATAGTTGTAGCTCAAGAGTAATTCAATGACAAAGTATCCCCGTCCCGCCCCTTTTACTGATGTAACACAGTTCAGCCAGATCAGAAGGGAGGTGCCCAGGTAGACTGCAGAGAGGGACAATCTTCAATTAAGATAAGGGAAAAACCTGAAAAACTTGTCAAGGGGGGCAGGGCTTTCATTGTTCTCATAGGAAGAAGATTGTCCCCTGCTGTTATCTGTCTGGTCTATGGACTGGATTCCACATCTGAGAAGAGATGGCTTACACTAGGTAAAAGGGGCGGGAGGGGAAACTTTGCTTTTGACTATCTCTCAAACCATAAAGGTTTGAGAGATAAGACTTATATCATTCTTCATGTTTTTTAAATGCCTACAAAATAAAATAAAGATAAAACAAAGTATTACTATCCCTTTAAATTGTTCCCAGTCTGCTTTCTTCCCTACTAGCAGGACATGCCAAAGCAGATTCCGTTTTATCCCACTGAGTTCACACCGTTTCGATCAGGCTGTGAAACATTTGGGGTGCCGAGGGAGTTAAAGCAGCGCAGAAACATTAAACCTAAATTGCAAAATGTTCAGAAATCACTGTGTTCTTCCAGGCTGTGCATACTCTCACCAGTGGGGAATAAAAAAAAACATCCCTCAAGCATTTTCTAATTTAAATATGTCACTTTGCAAAGTCTGTCAAGTAAAAAAACGAAGTCCCATTTGCAACACTTACTGTTTGCCGAGCACCTGAGGCATCCTAATTTATGTCAGCGAGGAATAAATTAACGTGAAGGGCGGCGCTGTCCTTAGTAACTCGAGAAGATTACATAATGATTTTATCGTATAGCTTTCTCTCTTCAGGGATAGAAAGTGCTGCGCACGTGATACTGGGAAAAACTTATGTCAACAGCATGGAGAGAATTTACTATTACAATCAATTCACTTTTGCCTCCATTTTCTGTATCTGCGGAATCTCTCTTCTTTATTTGTAGAAATCGAAAACTGAACCTCAGAATACTAACGTAATGGAAGACGAGAGAGCCAGACATAATGTTGCACTAATCTATCAGAAGGACCAGACGTCTAACACACCCAAGTGCATACAAGCAGTAAAGCTATGGATCTGATCAGAACAGGTTAGAATACACATTTAGGACCGCAGGCAAAAAGTAAAAGCTGACAAAAGGAAAACAAATAACTCCCCACAGTCCAATTGATTTAAACGGATAGCAATACTTCAAAATTACTGTCCCTTATATTGAAGCCCTTTAAAAACTGAATTAAATGCCGCCAGCGGCATCTCTCAAACATTAATGTTTTGCGAGATAGCCGCTTTTAAACTTCGCTCTCCCCTGACATCATCGTTCCTGCTATAGCAGAGAAATCCGGTCCCGGGACCAGCGGAGGCTCTTCAGCAGAGCTGAGATCTCTTTATGGGAGACAAGAGCCTTCACTAAAACGGCCTTCTCCGTGTGCTTGGTTACCAAGCACACTTAGAAGACTGTTTTAGTGAAGGATCGTTTCTTCTATAACGAGATCTGGCTCTGCTGAAGAGCTTCCTCTCGATTCAATGAACGGATTCCCCTGCTGCAGCAAGAACGCTGACGTCAGCGGAGAGGCAGGGGGGAGCGAAGTTTAAAAGTGGCTATCTCTCAAACCGTAAAGGTTTGAGAGATGCTGTTGGTGGCATTTAAATCAGTTTTTAAAGGGCTTCAATATAAGGGATAGTAATTTTAAAGTATTACTATCCCTTTAAGCTGTGTTTAACCCTGTGAAAGCAAAAGAAGAACACAACAGAAAAGTCTCCCCCCAGCTTCTCTCCTCTCAATGCCATTACCTTTTTCACCATCGTGGTCTCTGTTGAATCAATCTTTGCCTTCTTGGCCTCGGGACCATCTTCAACCTCCGGATTTGCTTTGGCAACCTTGACCTTCTCCCTACAAGTATATAAACCACCAAAAAATAAATAGATAAAAAAAGTAAAAGCACAACATTCAGACTAGTGGTACTGAAAGCAGGAAGGTCACATAACATTAGACTGTAAGATCCTTGGAGCAGGCCAGTCCATTATACCACTAAACTGTAATCCAGTTAGGGCAGGTCTGCCATCATACCACTAGACTATACTATCCATGGGACAGGTCTCCCATTATTCTACTAGACTGTAGAATCAAACACAAAATTTGACAGCAGACAGGCCAGATTGTTCTCACCTAGTCTGCCCATACTCCTACTGTAAAAACCTCAAACCATACTAGGCCCTTAGTGTTGGACTATGTTCAGAATAGCCTTAAAGGGATAGTAATACCTCATTTTTATCTTTATTTTATTTTGTAGGCATAAAAAAAAAAAACGTGAAGAACGATATAAGTCTTATCTCTCAAACCTTTATGGTTTGAGAGATATTCACAAGCAAAGTTTCCCCTCCCGCCCCTTTTACCTAGTGTAAGCCATCTCTTCTCAGATATGGAATCCAGTCCATAGACCAGACAGATAACAGAAGGGGACAATCTTCTTCCTATGAGAACAATGAAGGCCCTGCCCCCCTTGACAAGTTTTTCAGGTTTTTCCCTTATCTTAATTGAAGATTGTCCCTCTCTGCAGTCTACCTGGGCACCTCCCTTCAGATCTGGCTGAGCAGTGTTACATCAGTAAAAGGGGCGGGAGGGGATACTTTATCATTGAATTACTCGAACTACAACTCTGACAGAATTGAAATAACACTCTCCAAGGTCCAAATACGATGATGATTAATTAGAGCTGCTTTTATTATGAAACATTACTATCCCTTTATTCCTATCACATGCATGCTTACATTTCCTAACTGTATTAATCACTACTTCTGCTGATAGGCTATTCCACTTATCTACCATCAGTGAAATAAAACTCTTAAAGGGATAGTAATACTTCATTTTAACTTTATTTTATTTTGTAGGCATTAAAAAAACATGAAGAACGATATAAGTCTTATCTCTGAAACCTTTATGGTTTAAGAGATATTCACAAACAAAGTATCCCCCCCCCCGTTCAGCCAGATCAGAAGGGAGGTGCCCAGGTAGACTGCAGAGAGGGACAATCTTCAATTAAGATAAGTGAAAAAGCTGAAAAACTTGTCAAGGGGGAAGGGCTTTCATTGTTTTCTACAAAGAAGATTGTCCCCTTCTGTTATCTGTCCTGTCATACAACCAGACTCACATCTGAGAAGAGATGGCTTACACTAGGAAAAAGGGGCGGGGAGGGGAACTTTGCTTGTGAATATCTCATAAACCATAAAGGTTTGAGAGATAAGACTTATATCATTCTTCATGTTTTTTTAATGCCTACAAAATAAAATGAAGTTAAAACGAAGTATTACTATCCCTTTAAGTTACATTTAAACCTCTGACTTGTATCTCTTCGTAATATTTCTACTCCTTTGAAATGTACTTTTTGAATCCCTTTATGTATAGTCTCAAAACTATTTGTGTTATATCCTTTAGTCTACACTGATAATTTTTATCCTTTAAGCCATTCACCATTTTAGTAGCCCTTCTCTGAATTCACTCCATAATATCTATATCCTTCTGGAGATGGGGTCTCCAGTACTGTACACAATACTCTAGGTCTCCAGTACTGTACACAATACTCTAGGTGAGGTCTAACTAGAGATCTGTAGAGTGGCGTGACCACTTCCCTTTTTCTGCTACTAATGCCCCTAGTTATACAACCCAGTACCCTGCTTGCATTCCCCATCGCTTTATTACATTGCCTGCCTACCTTTAAGTCATTAGGAACAATTACTTGCAAGTCCCTTTAATCCACTGTCGCAGATCGCACAGTGCTCTCAATACTACATTTTGTCTTTGGATTATTATGTCCCTAGTGCACTATTTTACATTCATCAACATTAAATTGCAGCTGCCACACTTGTCCATTCTTCTAATCTACCTAACTCAATTACCATTTGGCTTATTTCCCCATGAATGTCTACACGGTTCCAGATCTTTGTATTAGCTGCAATAAGGCATAACTTACCTTTTGCAATATCACTAATAAAAATATCAAAAAGAATGGGCCCGGGACAGATTCCTAAAGGTACCCCACTAGTAACAACATTGCTCTGAATATTCTCCATTAACTACAACCCTCCGAGTCCTGTCATTCAGCCACTGCCTTAGCCATTCAACTATTGCAAGCTTGTCGGCCATTAGACTGTAAGCTTGTTGATGCAGGTCTCCAATTATACCACTAGACTGTAAGCTTGTTGTCGCAGATTTCCCAATTCACCATAGATTTTAAGCTCTATGGGGCAAGTCTCCCATTATCCTACTAGCCTGTACGCTCCTTGGAACAGGTTTCACACACACCACTAGACTAGATTATATCCGGATCTCTTATTTTGTAATATCAGCTGCAAGTAGCCCAGATTAATGAACAAGAACATGCAAAATACATTAAATAAAAGGTACAGCATTAGGGTGCACATATGACATAACCTGAAGAGTGAGCTTTTAACAGCCCCTTATATGCAGACAACATGCCTGTTGCTCAGGAAATGCACATGAATTTCAAACCAATATATTGCGGCACATACATCTGTGGAATCAAGCAACAAAGGGCCTCATTTACTGTATACAGTTCACAGCCCCTCACACACAATGTCATGTGCTGTAAAGAATAAATTATCAAAAGCTTATTTGTATTAAAGGTGTCAGTAATCGCAGGATATAAGGTGAGGTAATGTGTTATCACTAGAACTAGCTGTGAACGGCTCAGATTAACCCTTTGAGTACCAGAGGGGTAAGCCATGCATTGCGCAATGCATGGCGTACCCCTCTGGCACTCAAAGGGTCAACACAAGACCTACTTTTTGTACACTGGTTCAGGAACACAAGCTAGAATTCATGGCTCCAGGTCTGGCGATAAATGCAACATCCAAACTAGACTAGGTTATTCGCTTACATGAATATCATCATGGGAGGAAACACATTATTAACCATTGGAATGCCAACCTATGTGCAGCACTCTACAAAGCAAAGCACTACACATTCCACTGGCTCTACAAAGGCTACCCGTTTGAGTGCCAGAGGGGTGTGTATGCATTGCTCCACAATGCACTGCATACCTCTGGCACTCACAATTAAAGGATCATCAAAATCCAGAAGGATCTTATAAGAGATTCATCGCAATTTATAAAGTGCCAGAAGAGCAGCTGTACAAAGGAGGGAAATATAGAAACCAACAATGTAATATACATGTACAAAGCAAAAACAATGGGGGAGAGAGGCGTGCTGGTGAAAGATTCCAATGTAGAGAGACTAGATGGACAGGAGAAACACGAGGTGACAGAAGCAAGGGGTGATGGAGAGATCTTTCAGTCTAGAGGTAGTTGAGGGACAGGAGAAACGCAAGGTGACGGAAACAAGTGGAGAGAGGGCTTTTTTTGGTGAGAGCGTTTCATATAGAGGAACTAGAAACATAAGGTAATCAGGAAAGGGTCATGCTGAGCTTCCAATCTAGAAGGAGCAGAAGGGTAGGAGAAATGCTAGGTGAGAAAAGCAAGTGCAGAAAGGGACCTTCTGGTGAGATCTTCCAATCTATAGGAACTAAAGGAGCAGGAGGAACACAAGGAAACGGAAATAAGCTGAGAGAGGAACGTTCTGGTGAAAGCTTCCTATCTAGGAGGAGTAGAGGGGCAGGAGAAACAGAAGGTGACAGAAACCAGCAGAAAGAGGGAAGTTCTGGTGAGATCTTCCATCCTACAAGATGTAGAGGGGCAGGAGAAACACGAGGTGAGAGAAGCAAGTGGAAAGAGGGGTTTTCTGGTGAAAGCTTTCAATCTATAGGAATTAGCGGGACAGGAGAAACACAAGGTGAGAAAAACAAGTGGAGAAAGGAACCTTCTTATGAGATCTTCCCATCTAGAGGAACTAGAGGGGCAGAAGAAACACAAGGTGAAGAGAACAAGTTGAGAGATGGACATGCTGGTGAACGCTTCCTATGTAGGAGGCATAGAGGGGCAGGAAAAACAAGTGGAAAAAGGGACTTTCTGGTGAGATCCTATAATCTAGAGGAACTAAAGAGGAAGGAGAAACACAAGATGACAGAAACCAGCAGAAAGAGGAACGTTCTTTTGAAAAGTTCCTACCTAGAAGATGTAGATGGACAGGAGAAACACAAGGTGACAAAAACCTGCAGAAAAATTGACTGACTTTCTGGTGAGATCTTTCAATCTAGAAAGCGTAGAGGGGCGGGAGAAACACGATGTGGGTGAAGCAAGAGGAAAGAGGGACCTTCTGGTGAGATCTTCCAATCTACAGGAACTAGAGGAGCAGGAGAAACACAAGGAGACGGAAACAAGTCGAGAGAGGAACGTTCAGGTGAAAGTTTCCTCTCTAGGAGGAGTCGAGGGGCAGGAGAAACAGAAGGTGACAAAAACCTGCAGAAAATTTGACTTTCTGGAGAGATCTTTCAATCTAGAAAGCGTAGAGGGGCAGGAGAAACACAAGGTGACAAAAACAAGTGGAGAAAGAACCTTCTTATGAGATCTTCCCATCTAGAGGAACTAGAGGGGCAGAAGAAACACAAGGTGAAGGGAACAAGTTGAGAGATGGACATGCTGGTGAATGCATCCTATGTGGGAGGCATAGAGGGGCAGGAGAAACAAGTGGAAAAAGGGACTTTCTGGTGAGATCCTATAATCTAGAGGAACTAAAGAGGAAGGAGAAATACAAGATGACAGAAACCAGCAAAAAGAGGAACGTTCTTTTGAAAAGTTCCTACCTAGAAGATGTAGAGGGACAGGAGAAACACAAGGTGACAAAAACCTGCAGAAAAATTTACTTTCTGGTGAGATATTTCAATCTAGAAAGCGTAGAGGGGCAGGAGAAACACAATGTGGGAGAAGCAAGGGGGACCTTCTGGTGAGATCTTCCAATATACAGGAACTAAAGGAGCAGGAGGAACACAAGGAAACAAATAAGCTGAGAGAGGAACGTACTGGTGAAAGCTTCCTATCTAGGAGGAGTAGAGGGGCAGGAGAAACAGAAGGTGACAGAAACCAGCAGAAAGAGGAAAGTTCTGGTGAGATCTTCCAGTCTACAAGATGTAGAGGGGCAGGAGAAACACGAGGTGAGAGAAGCAAGTGGAAAGAGGGGTTTTCTGGTGAAAGCTTTCAATCTATAGGAATTAGAGTGGCAGGAGAAACACAAGGTGAAGGGAACAAGTTGAGAGATGGACATGCTGGTGAACGCTTCCTATGTAGGAGGCATAGAGGGGCAGGAGAAACAAGTGGAAAAAGGGACTTTCTAGTGAGGTCCTCCAATCTAGAGGAACTAAAGAGGAAGTAGAAACACAAGGTGAAGGGAACAAGTTGAGAGATGGACATACTGGTGAAAGCTTCCTATATAGAAGTCATAGAGGGGCAGGAGAAACAAGTGGAAAAAGGGACTTTCTGGTGAGATCCTATAATCTAGAGGAACTAAAGAGGAAGGAGAAACACAAGATGACAGAAACCAGCAGAAAGATGAACGTTCTTTTGAAAAGTTCCTACCTAGAAGATGTAGATGGACAGGAGTAACACAAGGTGACAAAAACCTGCAGAAAAATTTACTTTCTGGTGAGATCTTTCAATCTAGAAAGCGTAGAGGGGCGGGAGAAACACGATGTGGGTGCTGCAAGAGGAACTTTCTGGTGAGATCTTCCAATCTACAGGAACTAGAGGAGCAGGAGAAACACAAGGAGATGGAAACAAGTCGAGAGAGGAACGTTCAGGTGAAAGTTTCCCCTCTAGGAGGAGTCGAGGGGCAGGAGAAACAGAAGGTGACAAAAACCTGCAGAAAATTTGACTTTCTGGAGAGATCTTTCAATCTAGAAATCTTAGAGGGGCAGGAGAAACACAAGGTGACAGAAACCATAAGAAAAGAGGATTTTAGTCTTACCTGTTACATCCTTTTCTCTTAATCCATATACGTTACTGGTAACTTTGGGTGGGCGATCAGCCCCTTTAAGTAGGCAGGAACAATTCTGAGAAGCGAATGCAGGGGTGGAGCCTACCTTCCCTCCTTGGCTGCAGCTAGCTAACCAGCTCCAGTAAGATTTGACACACTAACTATTGACTAGGTAGTGAGAAGGAAAAGACGACTCTGGTGAGAATGACCCGAAAGGACCCCCGTGTTCTGACACAAGAGAGTCAAGCATGGTCCCTTGACAGGGTGGGAGACCAGTAACCTATATGGACTAAGAGAAAAGGATTTAACAGGTAATACTAAATCCTCTTTTCTCTGTCGTCCAATATAGGTTACTGGTAACTTTGGGATGTCCAACCATTGAGTTTCACAGAGGCGGGAAGAAAGGCAAGGACCAGGTGCATGGCCCCCAAAGTCACCAGGGCATATATGAACCATCAGATCAGATATAGCCCAACAACAACAACAACAACAATGAAGTGTCAACGGACACTAAAGAGGGGTAACACCACCTCAGGAGCTGTTACAGCACACTGAACTAGAGCCAACAGGGCGCAAAAGTGAGGGAGCACTAAAGAATCTAAGAAGATTCCAGACAGGCAAGACCACCTCCGGGATCTGTCTCCCAAAACTGGCATCAGCCGATGCCAGTACAGAAACACAGTAGTGCTCCGAAAAGGAGTGCACAGACAACCAAGTGGCGGCCTTGCACAAGCGAACAGCTAGGGCCTAATTCTTGGAAGGCCAGGATGTCCCAATAGACCTAGTGGAAGGAGCCGTGACTCAATAGGAAACAGGTTTCTTCCACAGTTCGTAAACCTTACGAACAGTGGACTTAATCCAAGACACAAAGGTCACTTGGATGCATGTCTCCCTGCCCTGGGACCCTCAGGAATGATGAACAGCATGTCAGACCATCAAATGAACTCAGTGCGAGGCACATAAAACTTGAGACAACGCACCTCAGTGAACAAGTGGAAATCCTTCTTGTCAGAGGAAGTGAGGAACTCAGAACCATCTTCGGGAGAACTCCTGCAAAGTTGGAAGCACCGCCATGTCCTAGTGAAACACCAAAAAAGGGGTGGTGAACAAGACAGAGCATGCAACTCCACGACACGGCAAACAGACCTGATGGCCAGGAGAAAGACCATGTAACATGTCAGCAGATATAGCGGAATAGTAGCCAAGACCCAAAGGGAGGGCGCTGAAGAATGCCGTCAACAATGTTAAGATCCCACTAAGGAGCAGGAGTCTGAAATACAGGACGGGTATGAGCAACGCCCTGGAAGAAAACCTAGACATTAGGAAGAATAGCAATGCGTCTCTGAACGAAAAACAGAGAGAGCAGATGTCCGAACCTTAAGGGAACTCAACTGAGGCCCTTGTCCACACCTTCCTGTAGGAAGGCCAGGACCGTAGGAAAAGCAAAATCCGGAGACAGGTCCTCATCAGCACACCAATACAGAAAGGCAGACCAGACTCTATGGTCAGCCCTAGAGGAAACAGGCTGGCGTGCACTAAGCATAGTCGGCACCACACCAGAAGAAAACCCTGTCTTCCACAGTAGTGAGGATTCAATTTCCAAGCCGTCAAAGCTAGACAACAGACATCCTCCTTCCACAGTTAAACCTGCAGAAGAAGATCCTGATGGCAAGAGAGCCAGAAAAGCCCCGCCACTGATAGAACCAGAAGCTCCAGAAACCAAGCCTGGCAAGGCCAGTATGGAGAAATCATAAAAAACTGGACAGTGCTCCAGTCTCAGTTTCCATATCACCTTGTGCAACATGGGAATGGGAGGAAAGATGTAAACCAGAGGAAACATCCAAGGAAAGGATATGGCATCCACTGCTAGAGCCAGAGGACCCCTCCAACGGAAGCAGAATGTCAGAACCATCCGGTTGGGTCTTATCCTCATCAGGTCAATGCAAGGAAGACCCCATCTCTGAAAAATGAAGTTGAATACCTCTGGATGCAGTTCCCACTGCTGTGTGTGGACTGAGGAAGTCTGCCAGGATGCCTTCTATGCTGGGAATATGAACTGTGAATATGGCAGGAACATGTTCTTCTTCCCAAGACAAAACAGCCTTGACCTCTAACCAAGTTGTGAGACTGCTTGTTCCGCCTTGCTTGTTTATGAAAGCCACAGCCGTGGTGTTGTTGGATTGGACCCAAACCAAACAGTTAGTGCTATGTAAAGAATAATACTAACAAACAACAACAACAACAATTCTATCAGCTGGAGCGTCCAGTGGGGAAGGGCATGAAATAGCATCCAAAGCTCCATCGCGTAGATGGGAAGGAGAGAATCCTCCGGGGACCACTGTCCCTGAGCAGTCAGATAACACAGAACTGCTCCCCAGCCGGACAGGCTGGCATCCGTTGTCACCATGTTCCAGAAGGACACCAGGAAGGACTTGCCCTTCAGCAGATGGGATAGGTCAAGCCACCACGACACTCTGTTCCTCATGATGAGGAAGGGACACCAACATCTTCAGGATGTAAGGCCGACCCCTGCACACCTGGATCACAAATCTCTGGAGGTCCTGGGTGTGAGCCATGGCAAACGGGACTGTTGCCATGGTGGAAAAGAACTTCCCCACTAGAGAGGACAACATCTAGGCTGGAACTGGATTGTGAGCCAGAACAGCCGAACCCTGAGGGCGATCAGGTAAGCCACCTCAACCATGAGAAACACCATGCTCTGCTGAGTGTCAAAGAGCAGGCCCAGAAGACCAGCCTCTGGGATGGCACAGGGTCCGATTCGTCCATGTTGAGGAGCCACCCATGATGGGTGAGTGCTGTCATGCAGTCCTTAACCTGTCAATGAAGGCGTTCCAGGGAAGTAGCCTCCAGGAGCAGGACGTCCATGTATGGAGTGATGCTGATGCTGTTACGATGAAGGACGGACACTAAGGCTCCCAAGGACACGGTTGAAGACTTGAGGAGCCATAGTCAGACCAAAAGGGAAGAGCAGAAAACTGAGAATGCCGTTGGTCGCAGGCAAATCAGATACTGACGGCTCTCTGGATGAATGGCGATGTGCAGATGCTCGTCCTGAAGATCCAGAGAAGCAAGGAATGCCCCAGGGGACATGGCAGCGATCACCATCCGTATGGACTCCTGGTGATAATGTGTCTCGACCACAAAGGAATTGAGGCCCTTTAGGTTCAAAATTGGATGACAGCCGCCGTCCCTTTTGGACACCACAAACAGGTTTGAGCAAAAACCCAAACCCCTGCCCTGATTGGGAACCAGATCCAGAACTTCCTTGTCCAGAAGGGCCTGGATGGCACCGTTGAACAGACGGCATATCTCTGCACCCTGAGGAGTGTGCAAAGGGAAAAACCTGAAAGGAGGAAGATAGGTAAAAGGGATACTGTACCCCTCTGCCACCACCTGCAAAAAAACCAGGGGTCCACCACAAAGCCCTCCCAAATGCTGCAGTAGTGCCACAGATGGCCA
>CM074726.1:179426990-179483185 GCA_037306005.1 Rhinophrynus dorsalis
GTTGACACAGTACCATGTTTTTTCATCCCTGAGAATAATCCCTCATCTCAATTAATTTAAAAATGTCTCCTATGTTTCTTTCCTTTACATCAAATTTTAAATTCAGAGTACAGAACTGATGTCAGGATGGAGGACCACCAAGTTTTCCTGAGCTCTTGACTCCATACACATCAGATGGCTTATCTTCTGTGTAAATGACTATTGAAACTCTTCCTCCTCATCCTTCTCCTTCATCCCACACACAACCCCAACATCCTCCTCATGGGTGCAGTCATGTTGCCCGATCTTTGACCTCCGACATTCCAAGAGGTTGTTCTCCCATCCTTCACACCTAACTTCGTCTAACAAAATCCTCAACCCATTGCCTTCCCCAAACTCAGCTTTTCTTGCTACCTTCCACACAAACGGGTATCCCAGCTGCTGGCAGACAACTGCCGCAGCCTGGGTATCAAACTTATCATTACAGATAGTCCCCCATTCCCCGTTGATGTGAATCTCAACCCTTCCTCGGCCAGGAAGGTTTTCTGCATTGACCAGACGCACCGTCCCATGTTTGATTCTCTTATGGACCTTGACTTTCTGCTTCTTCACAGTTTTCTTCTTTTTAGAGTCATTTTGTTTTTTCTCTGTATTTTTTTGATACACCTGTGGGGCTTTCCTAACTTGTTGTGTCGGGGTAACAAATCGGGGTTGGTGTGTTGAGTAGGGTGTTCCCTTGGTGGCAAAGGCATCTGTTGCTTCATGGTACCAGGCCGTGGTGGGTCTCAGTTTATGTGCCACAGGTGACTGTGTTGCAGCAATTTTTCCATCTTTCTTAGTAGCAACAGTTACATATTTATCCATCTTTGGGATCGGTGTTAGTCTCCTTTTTGGGATGGTCGGTTGTGGGAGTAAGGTAGCTGTGTTGTACATAGGAGAACTTGTGGTTGTCTTCAGAGAGGTATAGTATGGCTCTGTTGTAGTGCTGTATTCATTAATATTTCCTCCCCAGCTGGTACCAGATGTCGGGATGGGTGTAGTTGTCACAGTAGCAGATTTTAGTATAAGTTCTGGAAAAAAAACATTATTGGAACATAGAATTAGCGGATTTAAAGCCCAGTATCCATTCAATAAGACAATCTATGCGGTAATACATTAGCGCACACACACAAACATGGAGCCTGATTCAACACGGAGAACTGAATCAGTTCTGGACCAATCCAGAACCAAACCAATAGGGGCAAATAAAAATTGCCATTGATTTAAATAAGGAGTTTAACCCACTGAATACTAGAGAGGCGGCATCTAGCATTGAATGGGTTAAGCCCCATTTAAATCATACGGAATTTGAGGGCATTTTATGTGCAATTTGTTTGTCCAGAATAATTTGACCTTGTGTACATAAGGCTCTGGGTGGTAACACATTAGCAGTGCATGACTGTATATAATGTCATTACAATATTATCTGATAAACAAAATGCTATACACAGGCCTTACTGTAGGTTTTGTGGACAAAAATGATTTTGCAAACAAAATTAAAATTGGTCATTGACAAGATTAATCCTGTAAAGTACATAAATAAATAAAACATTTTGGAGACAAAACATGAATATTTGTAGGCAACATATTCACAAACAACACCCAGTGCAAGGATTTATATCTGCTATCAAAATGTATATTGGTATAAACCATACCTCCCAACATTTAAAATGGCTAAAGAGGGGCACTTTTGTTTCAGGTGGTGGATGTGGGGGCGTGGCTGGTGGGTCATAACCAAGAATTTTTAGGTTATTTCATGATCTATCGACACCTATTTGTGTAACCTATTAAATGATTTATAACCAGACCAAAGTATTTTATTTACATAGACTGATTTATAAACACATATACTGAAGTTTAAACAAACAACAATATGAGTTTTATTGTTGTAGAGCCAAATTATACACCGATATGCACACCACACAGTCTGATTCCCTAAAAAGATGGACATCAGGGTGGGAAAGAGGGACAGGGGGAATTGGATCAAAAAGAGGGACTGTCCCTCCTAAAGAGGGACAATTGGGAGATATGTAAAAAAAATATACAATACTGTGCAATGGTTTTAGGCAAGTGTGCAAAAATGCTTTCAAAAATAGACATTTTAATAGTTTATATTTATCAATTAACAAAATGCACAGTGAGTGAACAGGAGAAAAATCTAAATCAAATCAGTATTTGGCGTGACCACCCTTTGCCTTTAAAACAGCATCAATTTTTCTAGGTCCACTTGTACATCGTTTTGTAAGGAACTCAGCAGGTAGGTTATTCCAAACACCTTGGAGAACTAACCACAGATCTTCTGTGGATTTAGGCCCCTCAGTTGCCTCTCTCTCTTCATGTAATCCCAGACAGACTCAATGATGTTGAGATCAGGGTTCTGTGGGGTCCATACCATCACTTCCAGGACTCCTTGTTCTTCTTTACCCTGAAGATAGTTCTTAATGACTGTATGTTTAGCGTTGTTATCATCCTGCAGAATAAATTTGGGGCCAATCAGATGCCTCCCTGATGGTATTGCAAGATGGATAGGTATCTGCCTGTACTTCTCAGCATTGAGGAGACCATTAATTCTGACCAAATCCCCAACTCCATTTGCCAGTGGCGTAACAATAGGGGTCGCAGCGGTCGCACCTGCGACCGGGCCCGTCACTCCAGGGGCCCGGCCGCCTCTTGCGACCCCCTTGCCCGAAGCAGTCCTCAGCTGATCTCCCATTCGGCGCGCCGCTCTAGTAATACAGAGCGCTGGGAGATGACATCATCTAGTAATACAGAGCGCTGGGAGATGACATCATCTAGTAATACAGAGCACAGGGAGATTACATCATCTCCCAGCCTCTGCATTACTAGAGCGGTGCGCGGGAGCTTCAGCTCTAGAGATCTGTGCCGAAGGAGGCACAGATCTGTTAAGCCACGCCGCTAGACCACCAGGACTAGAGGTATGGTCAATGTGGAGATGAAGGGGCAGTGTGACGATGGGGGCATTGTGGAAGGGGAAATGTGGAGATGGGGGCATTGTGGAGACGAAGGAGGCATTGTGGAAGGGGCAATGTGGAGATGAAGGGGGCCAATGTGGTGGGGGGGGGGTCCATGGCAATTCTTGCACCAGGGCCCGGTGGCTTCTAGTTACGCCTCTGCCATTTGCAGAAATGCAACCCCAAACCTGCAAAGAACTTCCACCATGCTTCACTGTCCCCTGCAGACACTCATTCTTGTACCGCACTCCAGCCCTCCACAAACAAACTACCTTCTGCTACAGTCAAATATTTCAAAATTTGACTCATTAGTCCGGTGCACCTGTTGCCATTTTTCTGCACCTCCGTTCCTGTGTTTTCGTGCATAGTTGAGTCGCTTGGCCTAATTTCCATATCAGGAGGTATGGCTTTTTGGCTGAAAGTCTTCCATGAAGACCATTTCTGACCAGACTTCTCCAGACAGTAAATGGGGGTACCAGGAGCCCACTGTTTTCTTCCAATTCTGAACTGGTGGCACTGCTGGACATATTCTGATTGCGAAGAAAAGTAAGCATGATGTGTCTCTCACCTGCTGCATTAAGTTTCCTTGGCTGACCACTGAGTCTACGTTCTCAACATTGCCCATTTCTTTGTGCTTCTTCAAAAGAGCTTGGATAGCATATTTGGAAACCAATATCTGTCTTGTAACTTCTGCCTGGGGTAGACCTTGTTGATGCAGTATAACTACCTTGTGTCTTAATGCTGTGCTCAGTCTTGCCATGGTCTAAGACTTTTGACATTAAACTGTCTTCAGCAGCCTCACCTTGTTAGCCAAGTTTGGCTGTTCTTCACCCAGTTTTATTCCTCCTACACAGTTGAACTGTCAACAGCAACCTCACCTTGTTAGCTGAGTTTGGCTGTTTCTCACCCAGTTTTATTCCACCTACACAGCTCTTTCTGCATCAGTTAAAGATTGTGTTTCGACCTACATATTAAATTGATGATCATTAGCACCTGTTTGGTATAATTGTATAATCATACAACTGACTATATGCCTACAAAATCCCTGAATTTGTGCAAATGTACCTAGAAAAATTGATGTTGTTTTGAAGGCAAAGGGTGGTCACACCAAATATTGATTTGATTTAGATATTTCTTCTGTTCACTCACTATGCATTTTGTTAGTTGATAAATATAAACTATTAACATGTCTATTTTTGAAAGTATTCTTACTTTACAGCATTTTTTCACACCTGCCTAAAACTTTTGCACAGTACTGTAGATGCATAAACATATACCGTTAGTTTGTTTATCATAATTGCCAACTGAACCCCTTAAGGACCAGCGGTCCCGGGGCGTGCCGGCCCTTAAGGACCACATAGGAAACTTTGACGTGCCATCCCACATGACTGATCACGTTGGGCGGCACGTCAAACGGGGCACTGGAAGAGATTGCTCCGGTCTTGGAGCGATCAACTTCAGTGCCCGGTATTACTCACCACGCTCCTACAGGACCGCGGTGAGTAAAGGTACGTGACGTGCCAGGACCGTCACTGGTCCTTAAGTGCAGGACCAGCGTGACGGTCCTGCCACGTCAATGGTCCTTAAGGGGTTAAAAAAAACCATCCAGGAATTCTTTCCCATGGGCAATCACAGTATACAGCATCTACAATGTTCCATAGTACATTGTACTATAGAACCAGAGGTGTAACTAGAAGCCTCCGGGCCCTGGTACAAGAAGTGGCATGGGCCCCGCCACCACATTGGCCCCCCTCAATCACACTGGCCCCCTCCACAATGTCCCTCAGTCTCCACAATGCCCCCATCTCCCTCCTCCTACCTGGAGCTCCCACGCGGTCCTCTTAGTAATGCAAACCTTTATGGTCTGAGATATATACCTCGCTACAGTTACCTCTTCTTGGCTGTTTGAACGAAGTCAGCGCGCTAACTGACAGCTACAGAATCCGGTAATTTGACCTGACAGAGGCTCTTCAACAGAGCCAAAAACACACAATCTAAACATAATACTTCATTGGAACGGTCTATAAAGTGTACCTGGTTTGCAAGCGCACTTTGTACACCGTTCCAATGAAGTATTAATGTTTAGATTGTGCGTTTTCTGCTCTGTCGAAGAGCCTCTATCAGGTGAAATGACCGGATTCTGTAGCTGCCAGCTAGCGCGCTGACTTCGTTCAAACAGCCAAGAAGAGGTAACTTTAGCGTGGTATATATCTCAGATCATAAAGTTTTGAGAGATAAGCCTTACATCGTTTTTCATATTTTTTCTGTGCCTACAATATTAAATAAACGTAAAATTAAAGGGATAGTAATACTTAAAGGGATAGTAACACTTCGTTTTAACTTTATTTTATTTTGTAGGCATTAAAAAAACATGAAGAATGATATAAGTCTTATCTCTCAAACCTTTATGGTTTATGAGATATTCACAAGCAAAGTTCCCCCTCCCACCCCTTTTACCTAGTGTAAGCCATCTCTTCTCAGATGTGGAATCCAGTCCATAGACTGGACAGATAACAGAAGGGGACAATCTTCTTCCTATGAGAACAATGAAAGCCCTGCCCCCCTTGACAAGCTTTTCAGGTTTTTCCCTTATCTTAATTGAAGATTGTCCCTCTCTGCAGTCTACCTGGGCACCTCCCTTCTGATCTGGTTGAACGGGGGGGGGATACTTTGTTTGTGAATATCCCTTAAACCATAAAGGTTTGAGAGATAAGACATATATCATTCTTCATGTTTTTTTAATGCCTACAAAATAAAATAAAGTTAAAATGAAGTATTACTATCCCTTTAAGATGTAAAACAATATATGTTGTAGGGTTTAAGTCCCTGAATAAAACAAGGCTACTCCCACTGCTGAAAGATATTTTATTAAAAAATTATAACAGCTCAAACTTGAATTTTTAGGTGCAATATCACAGTGGCCTGAAAATGTACAGTGGCGCTGTTGCTACACCATCCTATGGAGATTTATGGTCTACAGACCAGAGAAGTCCATAGGATGGTGTAGCAACAGCGCCACTGTAAATTTTCAGGACACTGTGATATTGCACCTAAAAAATTCAAGTCTGAGCTGTTCTAATTTTTTAATAAAATATCTCTCAGCAGTGTGAGTACCCTTGTTTTATTCAGGGGGATAAACCTTACAACATATTTTTTTACATTTTAAGTATTACTACCCCTTTAAGTATTTCTATCCCTTTAAGACAGATTTTTTCCATTTGATGGAGAAGGCAGAACTGAACAGAAATATGTCTGAGAAGTGATGGACCACAGAGTAGGAACTTGTGGGGGAGCAGATTCACTAAGGTGTGATAAAGAGGTGATAAAGTGGAGATAACTTCTGCAGTTTATCACTTCTCCAATTCCTATGTTATTCTATGGAGCCTATTCACTAAGATTTCTCCAGCTTTGGATATCTTAGTGTATAGTCTCCATATAATAACATAGGAACCAGAGAAGTGATATCACTGGAGAAGTCATCTCCGCTTTATCACCTCTTTATCACACCTTAGTGCAGTGGTTCTCAATCTTTTTTTGTTCGGGGCACCCCTAACACATAATCCAGAACATTCGGGGCACCCCTAACATATGTAATGTACTTTATCAAGGGCATAAGAAGGGTACAATACATAAATATACAGTTATTATTATGTTTTATAATCATAATAACAAATCTAAATATATTGTGCATAACAATTTCTAGAAATCTTTATTTAAAAGTCAATTTTTGTTAGTCTTCATAGAAAACATGGAGCACCCTAAACTGATGTACGTGGCACACCAAAGTACCACGGCACACTGGTTGAGAATCACTGCCTTAGTGAATCTCCCCCCTTCCTTCTTATTACCAACATTACACATACCTAAACACTAAATTAGATAATATAAATAAGAGAGACTGTCATGTGGGGAACCTCATAAACTATTAAAGTGTTAGTAATGTCTAAAAAAAGTTTTTTGCATTTAGAAGAGCTTGAAAAGCTGATCTAAATGCAAAAAAACATATCTCTCAAACCGCTATGGTTTAAGAGATACGGGCGTTTAAAGTTTGATTTCTCCTACTGACAGCTGTAAAGCTGTCAGCAGGAGATCCGTGTCGGTCGACACGCTGGCGCTTGAGAAGTGCCGAGTTCTCTTTACTTACAGGGAATCCCTTCATTGGAATGGTCTAAAACGTGTGCTTGAACACTAGGCACACGTTTTAGACCATTCCAATGAAGGGATTCCGTGTAAGTAACGAGATCTCGGCACTTCTCAAGCGCCAGCGTGTCGACCGACACGGATCTCCTGCTGACAGCTTTACAGCTGTCAGTAGGAGAAATCAAACTTTAAACGCCTGTATCTCTTAAACCATAGCGGTTTGAGAGATACGTTTTTTTGCATTTAGATCAGCTTTTTAAGCTCTTCTAAATGCAAAAAACTTTTTTTTAGACATTACTAACACTTTAAAGGGATAGTAATACTTCGTTTTAACTTTATTTTATTTTGTAGACATTAAAAAAACATGAAGAATGATATAAGTCTTATCTCTCAAACCTTTATGGTTTATGAGATATTCACAAGCAAAGTTTCCCCCTCCCGCCCCTTTTACCTACTGTAAACAATCTCTTCTCAGATGTGGAATCCAGTCCATAGACCAGACAGAAAACAGAAGGGGACACTCTTCTTCCTATGAAAACAATGAAATCCCTGCCCCCCTTGACAAGCTTTTCAGGTTTTTCCCCTTATCTTAATTGAAGATTGTCCCTCTCTGCAGTCTACCTGGGCACCTCCCTTCTGCCCTGGCTGAGCAGTGTTACATCAGTAAAAGGGGCGGGAGGGGGATACTTTGCTTGTGAATATCTCTTAAACCATAAAGGTTTGAGAGATAAGACTTATATCATTCTTCATGTTTTTTTAATGCCTACAAAATAAAATAAAGTTAAAACGAAGTATTACTATCCCTTTAATCTTGTAATGACAAGCACACAAAAGAAGGGTTGGAAATTCTGTTTGAACCCTTTGAGTGCCATAAACAGGGATAACAGGATCTAGGAACAAAAATGCCCAAACTAGGGATTGTCCCTAGATATTAGGAACAGCTGACAGGTCTGGTTTATTATCACTTAGTATAACAGATCACTGTATATGACGTCTAGGATGATGTAGTGCAGTAGATATGAACTCACTTTGTCTTGGATAAAAATCCACCAGCTTGCTTTTCAGTGGCACAGGCAAAGGATTCTGGGAACATATGCCGGGGGCCGCTCTCCTGCACACAGAGATAAAGGGGTGAATCAGAGGGTGGGGAAACATATCAAACACAATGCACTGGACACCTCACTGGCCCTTAAAGGGTTAAAGGGCCAAAAACAGGCAAAGAGTTTACCCTTTGGAAGGTAATTAAGAGGTTTTCCTGATGTGTAAAACAGAGATATTCGTTTTGCTAGTAGATGCTTCAGTCAAACTTGATTACATCTCATATGGCTTTTTTTTTTATTAAACCAAAATTTTACATTGTGGCCACCAGATGGCTGTGTTGCTGTCACTTTATATGTAGATCTAGCCTAGCACCCAGACTCTCCCAGTAGAAAACATGCTTTCTGGACAGAAGTTTGAGTTTTAATAACATTTGAATAAAGCGTCTCCTAGCAGTGACCATGACTTTGTTTTACTCAGCAGACCTACTATGTACATATGTGGTGTGTGCATATATGTATACATACAGTACCTTGCAGACCCCTAACCAAACTCTTATATTGCTGAACTACAAACGGTACTCTGTAATTTCATTCTGTTCGATATTTTATTTGAAAACACTGAAATAAATTATTGTAATGTGACCTTGGTTTTATGTTGGAAAATATTTTAACCCTTTGAGTTCCAGAGGGGTACGCAACACATTGCTTCTCCAGAGGCGTAACTAGAAGCCATGGGCCCTGGTGCAAGAATTACCATGGGCCCCCCAACCACATTGGCCCCCTCCTCCACATTGGCCAACTCCACATTGCCCCCATCTCCACATTGCCCCTCAATCTCCACATTGCCCCCCATCTCCCCAATGCCCCTTCCACAATTCCCTCATCTCCACATTGCCCCCCAATCTACACATTGCACTTCCACAATGCCCCTATCTCCACATTGCCCCTCAATCTCCACATTGCCCCCATCTCCACATTGCCCTTTCCACATTGCCCCCCATCTCCACATTGCCCCTCAATCTCCACATTGTCCCTTCCACAATTCCCTCATCTCCACATTGCCCCCAATCTACACATTGCCCCTTCCACAATGCCCCTATCTCCACATTGCCCCTCAATCTCAACATTGCCCCCAATCTACACATTGCCCCTTCCACAATGCCCCTATCTCCACATTGCCCCTCAATCTACACATTGCTCCTTCCACAATGCCCCTATCTCCACATTGCCCCTCAATCTCCACATTGCCCCTTCCACAATGCCCCCAACTCCATATTGCCCCCCAATTTCCACAATGCCCCTCAATCTTCACATTGCCCCATCCACATTGCCCCCATCTCCACATTGCCCCCCAGTCACCACATTGCCCCTAAATCTCCTACCTCCCTGGTGGTCCAGTGGCAGAGGACAGGTCTGTGCCTCTTTCTGCACAAACCTCTTCTCCCGCGCGGTCCTCTTCAGTAATGCAGAGCGCTAAGACATGATGTCATGATGATGTCATCTCCCAGCGCTCTGCATTACGAGGGTGCCGGTCTGCCCAGGGGAATACTGATCTCCCTCTGGCAAACCGGCACTCTCGTAATGCAGAGCCCCAGCACTCTGCATTGCTAAATTGCGGGCGTCAGGCAAGGGGGTTGAGGTGGCAGCTGGGCCCCTGTAGTGACGGGCCCAGTCGCATGTGCGACCCCTATAGTTACGCCACTGGCTTTCTCTGCCATCTTTCTCTGCAGTAACAGATTTAAGTCTTTTGGGGTAAATATGTAGTATTTTTGCACAAAGTGTCAAAGATATTTTAGCAACTTTTTCATGGCGAATTTGCTACAGGTTTTTCAGGTTGGTTGGACATCACTTGTACGCCACAATTTTGGAAATCATGGCACAGATTCTCAGTGAGATTGAGATCAGGGGGGAGATTCACTAAGCGGTGATAAAACGGTGATAAAGAGGAGATAACTTCTCCAGTTTATCACTTCTCCAGTTCCTATGTTATTCTATTGAGCCTATTCACTAAGTTCTCCAAAGCTGAAGAAATCTTAGTGCATTGGCGCCATACAATAAAATAGGAATTGGAGAAGTGCTAAACCGGAGAAGTCATCTCCACTTTATCACCTCTTTATCACTGCTTTATCACCGCTTCTAATCTCAGCTTGTTACCTGTATAAAAGACACCTGTCCACAGAAGCAATCAATCAGATTCCAAACTCTCCACCATGGCCAAGACCAAAGAGCTGTCCAAGGATGTAGGGGACAAGATTGTAGACCTACACAAGGCTGGAATGGGCTATAAGACCATCGCCAAGCAGCTTGGTGAGAAGGTGACAACAGTTGGTGCGATTATTCGCAAATGGAAGAAACACAAAATAACTGTCAATCTCCCTCGGTCTGGGGCTCCATGCAAGATCTCACCTCATGGAGTTTCAATGATCATGAGAACGGTGAGGAATCAGCCCAGAACTATACGGGAGGATTGTGTCAATGATCTCAAGGCAGCTGGGACCATAGTCACCAAGAAAACAATTGGTAACACACTACTCCATGAAGGACTGAAATCCTGCAGCGCCCGCAAGGTCCCCTTGCTCAAGAAAGCACATGTACAGGCCCGTATGAATTTCGCCAATGAACATCTGAATGATTCAGAGGAGACCTGGGTGAAACTGTTGTGGTCAGATGAGACCACAATCGAGCTCTTTGGCATCAAGTCAACTCGCTGTGTTTGGAGGAGGAGGAATGCTGCCTATGACCCCAAGAACACCATCCCCACCATCAAACATGGAGGTGGAAACATTATGTTTTGGGGATGTTTTCCTGCTAAGGGGACAGGACAACTTCACCGCATCAAAGGGACGATGGACGGGGCCATGTACCGTCAAATCTTGGGTGAGAACATCCTTCTGAAAATGGGTTGTGGATGGGTATTCCAGCATGACAATGACCCAAAACACACGGCCAAGGCAACAAAGGAGTGGCTCAAGAAGAAGCACATTAAGGTCCTGGAGTGGCCTAGCCAATCTCCAGACCTTAATCCCATAGAAAATATGTGGAGGGAGCTGAAGGTTCGAGTTGCCAAATGTCAGCCTCGAAACTTTAATGACTTGGAGAGGATCTGCAAAGAGGAGTGGGACAAAATCCCTCCTGAGATGTGTGCAAACCTGGTGGCCAACTACAAGAAACGTCTGACCTCTGTGATTGCCAACAAAGATTTTGCAGCCAAGTACTAAGTCACTGTTCAAATAAACCTTCCATTAAAATTATAGACTGATCATTTCTTTGTCAGTGGGCAAACGTACAAAATCAGTAGGGGATCAAATAATTTTTTCCCTAACTGTATGCAAGGAATACATTGCAGTTTTTTTTATTATTTAATTTCCCCTAAAATATTTCCCAACATATAATCAATGTCATCTTACAATAATTGATTTGAGTTTCTCACACAAAATGCTATACAAGCAAAACACATGTACAGTATATAAATATATATAATAAGTAAATAATCAGGATATAGCTCTGTATTAGATAGGATCCTAGGTCTGGCTAGTATACAGTTTGTAAATAATAAGAAAATAATTAGGCTATAGCTCTGTATTAGATAGGATCCTAGGTCTGGCCAGTTCACAGTTTATATATAAGTAAATAATCAGGAGATAGCTCTGTATTAGACAGGATCCTAGGTATGGACAGCATACAGTTTATATATAATAAGTAAATAATCAGGAGATAGCGCTGTATTAGATAGAATCCTAGGTCTGGACAGCATACAGTTTATATACAATAAGTAAATAATCAGGAGATAGCTCTGTATTAGAGATGATCCTAGGTCTGGACAGCATACAGTTTATATATAATAAGTAAATAATCAGGAGATAGCGCTGTATTAGATAGGATCCTAGGTATGGACAGCATACAGTTTATATATAATAAGTAAATAATCAGGAGATAGCTCTATATTAGGATCCTAGGTCTGGCCAGTATGCAGTTTATATATAATCTTATATAATAATTTGCTAAATCGTGTGTAACGACGCAGTCATGTGCAGTAGAGACTGTTGCGCGTGCTGCAGTCATGCGCAGTAGAGACTGCCTGTGACGAGGCTGACACAGTGCGGGGCACTCCGAAGGAGCGTCCCACTCTGTGTCAGACGCAGCGCAGGCAGTCTTTACTGAGCATGACTGCACCGCGACCGGCTGGCACTGTATCAGCCACGGCGTGGGCAGTCTCTACTGTGTATTACTGCCCCGCGACCGGCTGGCACTGTATCAGCCGCTGCGAGGGCAGTTTCTACTGTGCATGACTGCCCCGTGACCGGCTGGCAGTGGCACTGTGGCCCGTGTAACGGGCTCTTCAACTAGTAAGTAAATAATCAGGCTATAGCTCTATATTAGATAAGATCCTAGATCTGGCCAGTATACAGTTTATATATAATAAGTAAATAATCAGGCTATAGCTCTATATTAGATATTATCCTAGGCCTGACCAGTATACAGTTTATATATGATAAGTAAATAATCAGGCTATAGTTCTGTATTAGATATGATTCTTGGTCTGGACAGTACACAGTATGTAAATAATAAGTAAATAATCAGGAGATAGCGCTGTATTAGATATGATCCTAGGTCTGGACAGTACACAGTATGTAAATAATAAGTAAATAATCAGGAGATAGCGCTGTATTAGATATGATCCTAGGTCTGGACAGTACACAGTATGTAAATAATAAGTAAATAATCAGGAGATAGCGCTGTATTAGATATGATCCTAGGTCTGGCCAGTTCACAGTTTATATATAAGTAAATAATCAGGATATAGCTGTATATTAGATATGATCCTAGCCATGACCAGTATACAGTTTATATATAATAAGTAAATAATCAGGATATAGCTGTATATTAGATATGATCCTAGGTCTGACCAGTATACAGTTTATATATAATAAGTAAATAATCAGGATATAGCTCTATATTAGATATGATCCTAGGTCTGGCCAGTATACAGTTTATATATAATAAGTAAATAATCAGGAGATAGCTCTATATTAGATATGATCCTAGCCATGACCAGTATACAGTTTATATATAATAAGTAAATAATCAGGATATAGCTCTATATTAGATATAACCCTAGGTCTGGACAGTATACAGTGTATAAATAATAAGTAAATTATATTATATCTAATATATCTGTATTAGATATAATCCTAGATCTGGCCAGTATACAGTTTATATATAATAAGTAAATAATCAGGCTATAGCTCTGTATTAGATATGATCCTAGGTCTGGCCAGTATAAAGTTTATATATAATAAGTAAATAATTAGGCCATAGCTCTGTATTAGATATGATCCTAGGTCTGGCCAGTATACAGTTTATATATAATAAGTAAATAATCAGGCTATAGCTCTATATTAGATATAATCCTAGGTCTGGCCAGTATACAGTTTATATATAATAAGTAAATAATCAGGCTATAGCTCTATATTAGATATAATCCTAGGTCTGGCCAGTATACAGTTTATATATAATAAGTAAATAATCAGGTTATAGCTCTGTATTAGATAGGATCCTAGGTCTGAACTGTATACAGTGTATATATAATAAGTAAATAATCAGGACATAGCTGTATATTAGATATGACCCTAGGTCTGAACTGTATACAGTGTATATATAATAAGTAAATAATCAGGATATAGCTGTATATTAGATATGACCCTAGGTCTGGCCAGTATACAGTTTATATATAATAAGTAAATAATCAGGAGATAGCGCTGTATTAGATATGATCCTAGGTCTGGCCAGTATACAGTTTACATATAATAAGTAAATAATCAGGATATATCGCTGTATTAGGTATGACCCTAGGTCTGGCCAGTATACAGTATGTAAATAATAAGTAAATAATCAGGATATATCGCTGTATATTAGATATGATCCTAGGTCTGGCCAGTATACAGTATGTAAATAATAAGTAAATAATCAGGATATATCGCTGTATTAGATATGATCCTAGGTCTGGACAGTATACAGTATGTAAATAATAAGTAAATAATCAGGATATATCGCTGTATTAGATATGATCCTAGGTCTGGCCAGTATACAGTATGTAAATAATAAGTAAATAATCAGGATATATCGCTGTATTAGATAGGATCCTAGGTCTGGACAGTATACAGTATGTAAATAATAAGTAAGTAATCAGGAGATAGCTGTATATTAGATATGATCCTAGGTCTGGCCAGTACACAGTATGTAAATAATAAGTAAATAATCAGGAGTTTACTTGGACGGATCCACTATCTTATACATGACTCCGGCAGCGACGGCAGCACTGGGCGTCCCCGTAGAGAGGAAATATAGCTCCCCTGTAACGAGAGGGATAAAGAGTCACCTTCATTATAACAAACTGTATTATGGGTTATAGGAATAAACAATGATGGAGCAATATAGGCAAACCAACTCTTTCTCCTCATCCCTCCCCTCCAGCCCACCAACAACCCCAACTTCCTCCTCACAGGACTGCATCACGTTGCCTGACATGTGACTCCCAGGAGTCCAAGAGGCCTTTCCCCCATCCCCTGTACCGCCTCATCATACAGTGCACTGGAGTTTATCCAGCATGCAAGGTGTTAAAACTCTGTGTTCTATATGCACAAAGACAGGTGGAGAAATTCTGGATAAATCAAGTACATCACAAGGGGATTCATCTACAGAAATCCCGTTGATTTAAATATGGCTTTTAACTCCATGAATGCTAGAGATTTGTGTGTGTGTGAGCATATCTGTGTGTGTTTTTGTGTATATTTGTATGTGTGTGTATTTGTGTATGTGTTTCTGTTAGTGTATATGTGTGTGTATATATGCGTGTGTATATGAGTGTGTATATATATATGTGTGTGTGTGTGTGTGAATATGTGAAAGTGTGTGTGTATGTGTATATGTGTGTGTGTAAATATATGTACAGAAATCCCATTGGTTTAAATAGGGCTTTTAACCCCATGAATGCTAGAGATGTGTGTGTAAATGTGAATATGTGTCTGTGTTTGTGTATGTATATCTGTGTATGTAAGTCTGTTGTGTGTTTGTATGTGTGTTGTGTGTGTGTATATATGTATTTATGTATGTGAGTGTGTGTGTGTGTATATGCGTGTCTATGTATTTGTGTGTATGTATATGTGTGTATATATGTGTGTGTGTGTGTGTGTCTATGTATATGTGTGTGTTGTGTGTATGTATATGTGTGTATATATGTATGTGTGTGTGTATATGTATATATGTGTGTGTGTGTGTGTGTATATATGTGTGTGTATGTGTGTGTATATATGTGTGTGTATGTGTGTGTTGTGCGTGTGTGTATGTATGGATGTATGTGTGTGTATGTATGTGAGTGTGTGGTGTTGTTGTTGTTGTGGGCTAATTTTACCCTTTTATAAGCATTATATGATTTATATTCTTTCTTGTTATAAGCATGATATATTTCTGCATATATACCTAGATATATCCAGCCACAATAGGGTTAATTATGTTTAAAAGTCCTTCTAAGTCTTGGTCTGAGAGAGACTGTCAGGAAAGAACCAGCTAAACCACAAACCATATAGTCTAGTGTCTAGGGGAATACCATGAACCTGCAGCCTCTTCCAACTGACACATTCCAACCTGACCTCTAGAAAGGGGAAGCGTGACACACCACAGTGATCTGTACACGTTAGGTAATGATGTTCAGAAACGGATCAGGTATGTACAGAAATTGATCACGTATGTTCAGAAACTCCTATTGCTCCATATAACTCCTCCCCATAACTCCTCCTATTGTTCCATATAACTCCTCCTATTGCTCCACATAACACCTCTCTATATCTCATCCTATTGTTCCATATAACTCCTCCATATAACTCCTCCCTATAACTCCTCCTATTGCTCCATATAACTCCTCCCTATAACTCCTCCTATTGCTGCATATAACTCCTCCTATTGCTCCATATAACTCCTCCCTATAACTCCTCCTATTATTCATATAACTCATCCCTATAACTCCTCCTATTGTTCCATATAACTCCTCCCTATAACTCCTCCTATTGTTCCATATAACCCCTCCCTATAACTCCTCCTATTGTTCCATTTAACTCCTCCCTATAACTCCTCCTATTGTTTCATTTAACTCCTCCCTATAACTCCTCCTATTGCACCCTATAACTCCTCCTATTGCTCCCTATAACTCCTCCCTATAACTCCTCCTATTACTCCATATAAGCCCTCCCTATAACTCCTCCTATTGCTCCCTATAACTCCTCTCTAAAACTCCTCCTATTGCTTCATATAACTCCTCCTATTGCTCCATTTAACTCCTCCCTATAACTCCTCCTATTGCTCCATATAACTCCTCCCTATAACTCCTCCTATTGCTCCATAAAACTCCTCTTATTGTTCCATATAACTCCTCCTATTGCTCCATATAACTCCTCCCTATAATTTCTCCTATTGTTCCATATAACTCGCCCCTATAACTCGTCCTAATGCTCCATATAACTCCTCCATATAACTCCTACTATTGCTCCATATAAACCATCCCTATAACTTCTCCTATTGCTCCCTATAACTCCTCCTATTGCTTCATTTAACTCCTCCCTATAACTCCTCCTATTGCACTCTAAAACTCCTCCTATTGCTCCATATAACTCCTCCCTATAACTCCTCCTATTGCTCCCTATCTCCTCTCTATAACTCCTCCTATTGTTCCATTTAACTCATCATTATAAATCCTCCTATTGTTCCATATAACTCCTCCCTATAACTCCTCCTATTATTCCATATAACCCCTCCCTATAACTCTTCCTATTGTTCCCTATAACTCCTCCCTATAACTCCTCCTATTGTTCCATGTAATCAGGCACGTGCACACATAGACACCAATGGGGGCCTGAGCACCTGCCCTTTTGGTCCAAAGTGCTCTCGTGCCCTTTTAACAAAAAAAAAAAAAAATTACTGGTGAAGTGCCCTTTTTTACTTGAGCCCCTGCCCCCCAAAATGTCTGTGCACGTCCCTGCATATAACTCCTCCCTATGACTCATCCTATTGTTCCATATAACTCCTCTCTATAACTCCTCCTATTGTTCCATATAACTCCTCCCTATAACTCCTCCTATTGCTCCATATAACTCCTCCTACTGTTCCATATAACTCCTCCCTATAACTCCTCCTGTTGCTCCATATAACCCCTCCTACTGTTCATATAACTCCTCTCTATAACTTCTCCTATTGCTCCATATAACTCCTTCTATTACTCCATATAACGCCCCCATATAACTCCTTCTATTGCTCCATATAACTCCTCCTATTACTCCATATAACTCCTCCCTATAACTCCTCCTATTGCTCCATATAACTCCTCCCTATGACTCCTCCTATTGCTCCATATAACCCCTCCCTATGACTCATTCTATTGTTCCATATAATCCCTCCCTATAGCTCCTCCCTATAACTCTTCCTATTGCTCATATAACTCATGCTATTGCTCCATATAACCCCTCTTTATAATTCATACCAGTACTAATAATAGTACTAAACCTATGTTCCTATACAGACCAAAGTGACCTAATAATAATGACCTATTTAAAGGGTTACGGACAACCCCAGTAGAAGGCAGTATTTACACTCCCTGTAGACTGTAAGTCCTAACAAACAGGACTGTCCCTCCACTGGTTTTAGTTTGTGTGTGTGTTACATTGTTTTGTGTGCATATCTCCTCTTTTGTACAGCACCAAGGAATATGTTAAGGCTTAATGAATAAAGAAACAAGCAAACAAATAAATGGAGGTACATCCATTTGTTACCTGCCTCGTCTTCCCCAAACGATATGATATAGGGGAAGTAGCTGTTGATAAGTTTGGGGAAGTTACAGGTTATAGCCTGCCCCATGCAGATCTCTGTGTAGTGCCACTCTCCACCATCCATGTTCTCTGTTAGGGACATCAGACGCCTGGGGCAGTGAAAGAGCAGAGAGAGAGAAAAGTGAGACGAGGAACCTCCTGTGTGTCTCTGTGTCACCACATACTGTCCTCTTCGTCACCCTATGGTAGGACTACATAGTGTCCTCCTGTCTGTCACTCTATGATAGGACAATATACTGTCCTCTTGTCTTTGTCATTCTATGGTAGGACCACATACTGTAATTCTCTCTTTCACTGTGCGTCTCTATGGTTGGACCACATATTGCCATCCTGTCTGTCACTGTGTCGCTCTATGGTAGCTCTATATACTGTCCTCCTGTCTTTGTTACTGTGTCACTCTATGGTGGGACCACATACTGCCATCCTGTCTGTCACTGTGTCACTCTATGGTAGGTCCATATACTGTCCTCCTATCTTTGTCACTCTATAGTTAGGCCACATACTGTCCTGTCTGTCACTGTGTCACTCTGTGGTAGGACCACATACTCTCATATCTCACTATGTCAATCTATGGTAAGACAGCATACTGTCCTCCTGTCTGTCACTGTGCCACAATATGGTAGGACCATATATTGTCCTCTTGTCTGTAACTGTGTCACTCTGTAATCGGACCACATACGCCCTCCTTGTTTCTGTCATAGCGTCACTCCATGATACGGACATTGTGTCACTCTATAGGAAGAACACATACTATCCTCCAGTTTATGTTATTCTATGGTATTACCACATGCTGTCCTCCTGTCTGTCACTGTGTCACTCTATAGTAGGGCCACATATATTCCGCCTGTCTGTCACTATGACACTTTATGGTATGACCCCATACTGTACTCCTGTATGTGTCACTCTGTGGTAGGATCACATAATGTCCTCCTGTCTGTATCACTGTGTCACTCCATGGTAGATCCACATACTGTCCTCCTGTCTGTATCACTGTGTCACTTTCTGTAGATCTACATACTGTCCTCCTGTCTGTATCACTGTGTCACTTTCTGTAGATCTACATACTGTCCTCCTGTCTGTATCACTGTGTCACTTTCTGTAGATCTACATACTGTCCTCCTGTCTGTATCACTGTGTCACTTTCTGTAGATCCACATACTGTCCTCCTGTCTGTATCACTGTGTCACTTTCTGTAGATCCACATACTGTCCTCCTGTCTGTATCACTGTGTCACTTTCTGTAGATCCACATACTGTCCTCCTGTCTGTATCACTGTGTCACTTTCTGTAGATCCACATACTGTCCTCCTGTCTGTATCACTGTGTCACTCCATGGTAGGACCACATACTATCCTCCTGTCTGTATCGCTGTGTCACTCCATGGTAGGACCACATACTGTCCTCCTGTCTGTATCGCTGTGTCACTCCATGGTAGGACCACATACTGTCCTCCTGTCTGTATCTCTGTGTCACTCCATGGTGGGACCACATAATGTCCTCATGTCTGTCATTGTGTCAGTCTATAGTAGGATCACATAATGTCCTCCTGTCTGTATCACTGTGTCACTTTCTGTAGATCCACATACTGTCCTCCTGTCTGTATCACTGTGTCACTCCATGGTAGGACCACATACTGTCCTCCTGTCTGTATAACTGTGTCACTCCATGGTAGGACCACATACTGTCCTCCTGTCTGTATCACTGTGTCACTTTCTGTAGATCTACATACTGTCCTCCTGTCTGTATCACTGTGTCACTTTCTGTAGATCCACATACTGTCCTCCTGTCTGTATCACTGTGTCACTTTCTGTAGATCCACATACTGTCCTCCTGTCTGTATCACTGTGTCACTTTCTGTAGATCCACATACTGTCCTCCTGTCTGTATCACTGTGTCACTCCATGGTAGGACCACATACTGTCCTCCTGTCTGTATCGCTGTGTCACTCCATGGTAGGACCACATACTGTCCTCCTGTCTGTATCGCTGTGTCACTCCATGGTAGGACCACATACTGTCTCCTGTCTGTATCGCTGTGTCACTCCATGGTGGGACCACATAATGTCCTCATGTCTGTCATTGTGTCAGTCTATAGTAGGATCACATAATGTCCTCCTGTCTGTATCACTGTGTCACTTTCTGTAGATCCACATACTGTCCTCCTGTCTGTATAACTGTGTCACTCCATGGTAGGACCACATACTGTCCTCCTGTCTGTATCACTGTGTCACTCCATGGTAGGACCACATACTGTCCTCCTGTCTGTATCACTGTGGTGAATGCACTCAGTTGCCAGTACAGCTCCTGTTAGTATATAACATCAGTGGCTGCACTTCATGGTATTCAGTAGAGTGTATGATCACTATAGCTATAGTGCATACCAGCGGACATCCACTATCACAGTCAGCACTTTAATTCCAGCCACCCCATACCCCATTGCATGTGCAGGGAAATGGCGTTTTCTCACACCATTTCCTCTACACCTTGTTTCAGACATTGGGTTAAACAAGGCATAGAGGAAAAGGACAATAAGAAACACCAACAGACTGCACCATTGTCTTCCCCTTGGCGTAAGTGGCATTAACACTTTGGGACTCAAACGGCTAAGGGGGGTAATTCTGGTGTACGTTAGCTTAGTAATTTGGAGTAGGAACAAACAATTGGTTCAGGCGTCTGATTTTGCACAGAATCACCATTATAACTTCACCCCACAGAGTCAATCTATGGCTGAGCACTGATTTTTTCTTATCCCTAAATTTATCAGAAACTAAAGACAGGACACAGTAACTCTCACCCACTCATGAAGTCTCCAAAGATGTATCGTCCTCTCAGGTTGGGCATCTGGCAGCCCCTGTAGATGTACCCACCGGTGACGGACTTACCCACAGAGTGAGGGTAAGCAAATATGGGCAGAATGTCATCTGAAAGAGGAAGGAACAGTTAACATACAAGCAGAGTGGTCCCTCTTCCTAGTTACATACAGCACTCCTGCACGATCACTGGGGCTCGCTATGGAAATGTCGCCCACTATTGGACGACCTACAAAACAGTGCATTAAATATGTCGCTGGCAGCAGCTGAAGGGCTTCCCATCGCCCACTACTGCTTCTAAGGACTAAGCAGGATGTTACCAATCATGTTCAGTCCTTAGAAGTAGTAGGGGGCAATGGGAGGCCCTTCAGCTGCTACCAGACATAGAGAAGTGGGTGAAGCGAGAAAGAGAAGATGTGGAGGAAGAGGCATCGCTTCACCTGCAGGTATCTAATGTATTGTCGAGCAAACCGACAGCTGCAGTTTATTATTGAAATGTCTCCAACTATGCAACCTTTAAAGAAGCAGTAAACTTTTTATGCAACCTTTAAAGAAGCAGTAAACTTTTTTATGAAAACGAATTTTATAGAGCATTTCCTGCTGAATAAAACAAGGTCACTCCCATCACTGTCAGATGTTTTATTCAAAATTTATAGCAGTTTAAATAATCAGGAAGTGAATTTACTGTGTTTACTTCCTGATAGTTCTAACTGACAGGAAGTGAATTTACTGTGTTTACTTCCTGAGAGTTCTGACAGGAAGTGACTCAGCAGTTTCTATCACATTCCATGGAGAACTGTATGTCACTGACTTTCCTCTCCATTACAATCTAACAGGAAATCTAATTAGAATTTGACCACTAGAGAGCACTGCTAATGTAAAAAAAAACATGGGTTTAAACTGTAATAACTCTGGAAATATAAACCTCTCGGCAGTGGGAGCAACCTTATTTTACTTAATAGGAAAATCCCTACAATATATATTTTTTCATAAAAAAAAGTTTACTGCTCCTTTAATACTGCGCACAACAGGGAAGGAGATGGGTATGACTGTACAGGGGGACTGGCACCAATATGCAATGTTACAGAAGAGGTTTTCTCATAATGTGAATATATGAGACCTTTAATCCTGCAACATCATAATGTCGGCCTTTTGATGCAGGCTACATTGTGATATTACTCTTTTCATGCCAGCAACATATTTAAGTCACGATTTTGTAGGTCTCCCAGTACTGGGTGACATTACAATAGGATACCATCCCTGGTGTGGTACAGGGACAGACAGGATGAGATGGAAGGACAGACATATAAAGGAGACATTATATTGGTATGCAGTAAGCAAAAGAACTACAATTCCAGACCAACCCAACCGTGCCATAACAGCAAATGAAAATGTCTCTTAAATGGATAGATGCCTGTCTTTTTTCAACCTCATCCTTTATGTTACTATATTACAAGGTGAGTTTATTTTTTTTTCTAAAGAGGTGTTGCTGTTCCTTTAAGTGATAGTAATGTTTCACAAAAACAGTAGCTCCTATTAATCTTCATAGTATTTGTGCCATGGAGAGTGTTATTTCAATACTGTCAGAGTTGTAGTACAAGAGTAATTGAATGATAAAGTATCTCCCTCCTGCCCCTTTTACCTAGTGTAACACTACTCACCTCAGATGTGGAATCTGGTCTACTGACCGGACAGGTCACAGCAAGGGACAATCTTCTTACTGTGCGAACAATGAAAACCCTTCCCCCATTGACAGGTTTTTCAGGTTTTCCCTTACGTTAATTGAAGATTGTCCCTCTCTGCGATCCACTTGGACACCACCCTGCTGCTCTGAGGTGAACAGTGTTACATCAGTAAAAGGGGAGGGAGGGGGATACTTTATCATTCAATTACTATTGAACTACATCTCTGACAGTATTGAAATAACACTCTCCATGGCCCAAATACTATGAGTATTAATCGGAGCTGCTTTTATTGTGAAACATTACTATCCCTTTAAATGAAAAAAATAAATAATAGTCTTTGTGGTGTCACATTGAGATTTAGGGATTTGTGATGTGGTTTTCACTGTGTTTGCAATAATTTTTGTGCCCTACAGGGGTTATGTGATCACGTGCACAAGAAGGTGCATAGGTAACTGAAGTGATACATAGAAAAATAGAATAAAACAGAAAAAGAGGAGTATGGGGTCAGAGATAGACGGAAAGACACACAGACACACAGACGGATGGATTGCCATTACTGTATCTTTGGGAATTCCAACCCTTTGTTTACTCAATGGCATGTCACTTACGTACTTCATGCACTGCGGACTTCAGTACATTTGCCAGGTTCTATTTACATGAGTTCAGCCGTTCAAATAAAGATTAGTCACTTCTGATACAATGACTGCAAACACTAGCATATCTTTATATTAACTCCTTGGTGACCAGGGGTTTTTGGACGCTAGGGGACCAGTGCAATATTGGCGTTTTTAGTAAGTCGTTGTTCAACCATATGTTCTGTCTAATTCCTTTAGTACACAGACAGAAATTATACGACATTTTTAAAGGATAAGTATGGCTTTATTTTGATGCCATATTTATATGTATATCGCCAATAATTTAGATTGATTATATCATAAAAAAGAGGGGAAAAAACCAAAAACCTTTATAAAGGTTTTCCTGTGATGTTTTGTGCCCAGTTTGTGTGTTTTTAACAGGGACTGGATAAAACGTATAAACATGTGTTCATACCTCCCAAATGGCCCTTTTTGGAGTGCTGTCCCTCTGAGGTGAAAACACTGATGTCCCTCTTTCTCAGATTGGTGTCCCTCTTTTTTTTCCACTGTCAGTGCAGTGAGCACCTTCCGTGACTGTGCATTATCCCCAAAGGATCCTAAGAGCTGTGTGTGTGTGTGTATGGCTCTGTATGCGTATATGTGTGTGTGTGTCTGTGTATGAGTGCGTGTGTATGGCTCTTGTATGTGTGTGTGTGTGTGTGTGTGTGTATGTGTATGTGTATGGCTCTTGTATGTGTATATGTGTCTGTGCATGTGTGTATGGCTCTTGTATGTGTATATGTGTGTATGGCTCTTGGTAACTGGCACATATGAGTGGTAGCATGATTGTCCATTTAACTCAGTGCACAAACTGCCATATGTTTGCACACCTGGAACAACCGTTCCAGGGTGCATACCTCTGTGGCAGATGTGAGCAAGTGGTCTCTCTGGAAGCTCGTATTAGAGATCTGGAGGGGAAGGTTGCAACATTGAGAAAGACGGATAATCTTGAGAGGGGTCTGCTAACTGAGCAGCAGGAAGCGGTGGTAGGTGGTTCTGGGGGTGGAGACTGCACAAAGAAAGAGCAGGTAGCCAGATGGGTTACAGTTAGACATAGCAAGGGGGGTGGACAGAGAAATAGGGAGGACACTCCTGTGTTTACTAATCCTAACAGATTTGCTACATTAAGTAATGAAGTTGGGGATGCTGACACAGGAATGTCTTTGCTGGAGAGGACTGTTCTCTCTAACAGCCGAGTGAACAGCCCCTCTAGCATGAATGGGATCCAGGACTCAGGCAGACCTAGACAGATGGTGGTGGTAGGGGATTCTATTACTAGGAAGACAGACAGGGTAATTTGTCGCCAAGATCGCCACAATCGTGCAGTTTGCTGTCTCCCGGGAGCTCGGGTTCGACATGTGGCTGATCGGGTTGATAGATTGTTGGGAGGGGCTGGGCATGACCCGGCTGTCATGGTACATGTTGGTACTAATGACAAAGTCAGTGGAAAATGGAGGTCCGTTAAGAAGGATTTCAGGGACCTAGGATATAAGCTTAAGCAGAGGACCTCTAAGGTAGTATTTTCTGAAATTCTACCTGTGCCACTCGCTACATTAGAAAGGCAACGGGAGATTAGGGAGTTAAATGCGTGGATAAAGACTTGGTGTAAGCAGGAGGGGTTTGGGTTCCTAGAGCACTGGTCAGTCTTTTCCCTTGGGCGCAATCTTTATAGCAGTGATGGATTGCACCTTAGTGGAAGGGGGGCAACGGAGCTGGGTGATAGAATGGTTAGAGGGCTGGAGGAGACTTTAAACTAGAAGGGGGGAGGGAGCTGCAACACAGGCTGGGGAAGGTAGTATAATTGAGGAAATGGGATTAGAGAAGGGTCATGGGGGTGGAGAGGGGGAATGGGCTAGTTCAGCTAATAGGGAGTTGCCATTGTTACAGCCTGATAAATGACAAATACATCTGAAAAAGAACGAAATCTTTAAGAATGGCAAAAAGATAAAATGTATGCATGCAAATGCTCGCAGTCTGGCTGGTAAGATGGGGGAACTAGAAATGATTGCAGTACATGAGCAGTATGATCTGATTGGAGTGTCTGAAACCTGGTTAGATGATACGTATGACTTGGCAGTCAATCTAGAGGGTTATTCACTTTTTAGGAGGGACAGGGTTAATAAAAGGGGAGGAGGGGTATGCCTATATGTAAAGCGGGCCTTAAAACCTAGTTTAAGGGAAGATATAAATGAAGGGTCCAATGAAAAAGTAGAGGCCTTGTGGGTTGAAATACACACTGGGGGCACACATAATAAAAAGATATTGGTGGGGATTTGCTACAAGCCACCTAATGTTGGGGAGTTGGAGGAAGCCCAACTTTTACTGCAAATGGTAAAGGCTGCTAGGTCAGCAAAGGTAATTATAATGGGAGATTTCAACTACCCTGAAATTGACTGGAGCAATATGACTTCAGGCACAACAAAGGGAAATATTTTTCTAAGTATGCTAAATGATAATTTTATGTCCCAACTAGTAGAGGAGCCAACTAAAAAAGAGGCCTTGCTTGACCTAGTGCTCTCAAACGATTCTGACATTGTAAACAATGTGCAGGTAAGGGAACATTTGGGCAGCAGTGACCACAATATTGTATCTTTTGAAGTTTGTTATGAGAAACCCAACAGCAAGAGTTTAACCAAAACATTCAATTTCAAAAAGGCTAATTTTACAAAGTTAAAAGAAGCTTTAAAGGATATCCAGTGGGATGTAATTTTCAAAGATAAAAATGCACAAGAATCATGGAATGTATTTAAAATGCTCTTGGGCAAATATACACGTCAATATATACCATGGGGAATAAGCACAAGAGAAATAAAGCAAAACCAATGTGGATTAATAATGTGGTTAGCAGGGAAATGAGAAATAAAAAGCAGGCTTTTAAGGTGTTTAAGTCAAATGGGTCAGATGCATCATTTAAAAAATATAAAGAATGTAATAAAATCTACAAACAAGCAATTAAGCTAGCTAAAATAGAAAATGAGAGAAACATTTCAAATGAGAGCAAGAAAAACCCTAAACAATTTTACAAGTATATTAACAACAAAAAAGTTAAGGTTGATATTGGTTCTCTTAGGACTGAAACAGGTGAATTGATTAGTGAGGATAAAGCTATGGCTGACACCCTAAATACGTTCTTTGCTTCAGTATATACAAAGGAAGCAAAAATGACAAGCTGTGGGCAAACAGACAAAACCATGGAATTTCCTCCAACATCTACATGGCTTACTGAGGACAAGGTCCAAAAGAGACTGGAAAGGGTTATAGTGAATAAAGCGCCTGGACCGGACGGTATACACCCAAGGGTACTTAAGGAACTTAGTTCAGTAATAGCAAAACCATTATACTTAATATTTATTGATTCACTTTCATCAGGCATAGTGCCCTGTGATTGGAGGAAAGCTGATGTAGTTTCATTGTTTAAAAAGGGAGCAAGATCCAAACCAGGAAATTATAGACCTGTGAGCTTGACTTCCATAGTGGGTAAGATACTAGAAGGGTTAATAACTGACAGTATTCAGAACTATGTGAAGACAAACTATATCATTAGTAGGAATCAGCTTGGTTTCATGAAGAACAGATCATGTCAGACTAACTTACTTGCATTTTATGAAAGAGTGAGTAGTAATTTGGATAGGGGAATTGCTGTTGATGTAGTATACTTGGATTTTGCAAAAGCCTTTGACACAGTGCCTCACAACAGGTTACTGCATAAATTAAAAGGCTTCGGTTTGGGTGGTGTTATCTGTACATGGATTGAGAACTGGTTAAATGATAGATGGCAGAGAGTTGTTGTAAATGGAACTTTTTCAAATTGGTCTAGGGTTATAAGTGGGGTGCCGCAGGGTTCAGTCCTGGGCCCAATGCTTTTTAATTTTTTATTAATGACCATTATGGTTTGAGAGATATAAAAAAATAAAGTTCTCCGGTCCCTCCTCTTTCTGCCTGACGAGCTGTAAAGCTGTCAGAGGCAGAATCCGGTCGCCCGACTTTAGGCGGCTCTTCAAGAGCGCCGACATCTAGATATCTAACTATAATTACTTCATAGGAATGGTCTACAACAAATAGTTATATATATCGATGACATCGCTCCTGAAGAGCCGCCGTCTTGTCCCGGAAGCAAGAACTCATAACGTCCGCTATACAGCAGACGCATGAGAAGTGGGAGGGAGTGGACCCTATCATAATGCAACATATACAAACAGCAAAGGAAATTATGAAGACACATAGTTTTTCTATAATGGAAAAATTAAATGCATGTTATAACAAGAAATAGATATATGACACAACCCACTCTTATTACACTTTTTAAGGACTTGTGTTGTTGTATATGTGCTGTCAGTTTGATGTGTGTGTGTGTGTGCCAGCAGATGTATGCTTATATACTGTTTCCTATGTGGTTTTATCCACTATGATAATTTTACATAAGTGTTGGTGCCAGTTTTTCTGATTGAACAGATATAGCACACTATATGGGATTGGTATTGTGTGTATAAAGCTGTTCGTATTTCTGTGTCCATGCTTGATAAACGTCCTTCATACTGGACTCAGATTAGTTTGGTTTATATCAATACCTGGGTTAACAAATGTATGCCATTATTATAGGTTCTGGTGGTGCATAAAATATAGCAGATATAAAGTTGATTAGATATAGGGCTATGTGCAATTGTTCTGTGTACACGTTGAGATGAGTGTTCCTTATATTGCAAACAGAACTCGATGTCTGTCTATATTACTGTGACTCAGTTTGTATAATTTGAAGGTATTTTCTCTGCGCATGTTTAGACTGTTGTTCATAAATACACGATAAATGATATATCCATTCATAATGAATTATAGTTACATTTGAGATTTAAAGTAGGATTTTAGGGAACAGGTACATTAGTTTTAATATGGTTCTAAATATAATTACGCAGATGTGACTAGTGTATGATTAATTAGTCCGAAGCATCTTTCATGTACTGACATTTATCTATTTTAATATTTTAATTTTAATTTCTATTTTTTATAATTTATTTATTAATTGTTGTACATTTGTATCACAGACATATGTATCAATGTCTGTTTATTGTACCACTAACAGTATCTTCAAGATTTGTATCTTTTACATATAGCTGTATGCGTGTGCGCATTTAAATGTGTAAATGGGTGTCTATATATGTGTGCATATATCAATGCGTGCCTATAATTATAGGTGTGTTTATAAATGTGTTTATATAAATGTGTGTGTGTTTAAAAATGTCTGTAAATGTGTGTGTATAAATTTGTGTCTATTTATACACGCATATGTGTATAAATGTGTGTTGAGATATGTGAATGTATATGTGTGTTTATGTCTATGTATATATTTGTGCGGGTGAATGTGTGTGTGTATATCTGTAAATGTGTGTGTGTGCATGTATGTATGCAGGGGAGGGCTGGCAACTTGTGGCCTGGGGGGCAAATACAATCTACTGGCCCATTTCTTCAGTCTCTCCAGCCCACTGTTCCAGCCTATCCCCTTTAGTTACTTTTAATGTTGGCGTTAATGCTGTTAAGTAAGGCAAATGAGACCACATAGCTTACAGTTCAAATGCGGCTACTCTAGTGATACTATAGAGCTTACAGTTTAAGTACAGCTACATGATTGATACCATAGAGCTTATAAGGGAAATGGGTTATGCTATTAGTGTAGCTCTATTTGGATTGTAGCTCTGTGGTATCATTTGTGTAGTTCCATTTCAATTGTAAGCTCTGTGGTATCAGTAGTGCAGCTTCATTTACAGCAGCAATTGGGAGATTGAGTGAGGCAGTGACCCACTGGCCCAGACATGTGACCAGCCCAGGGGGCAATTGCCCCTCTGCCCCCCAGGCCAGCCCTCCCCTGTATGTATGTATGACCCCTGAGGAAGTCGCATGTGACGAAACGCGTAGGGTGTTGTTCTGTTTTATATAGAATATATATTTTAATATTTGTAAACTACCAATGAATTGTGGCAGTGTAATAGCCCAGGTAGTGTTTCTATGTTGCAATTCGAACGCATTGGGATCCGGTAACCGGTGAGATCCAGAAAAGGGGTGGAGAGGAAGCAGCCATATCCAGGGTATAAAGGGCTTTTAATGAGCAGATCCTCAGAGGCTGGGAGAAGCCTCTGTCTCTAGTGAGTACCTATCTTCAGGGGGGGTGATCGTGTGACAACAGCTGATCAATTTTGCTCCACAGTCTACACTTAGACACGTATCGTTGCGCTGTGTTTTTTTATTTTTTCTGTAGTATTTTCGTTTGACGCCTAAAAGGGTCACGTGATCAGGTGACCAGAATACAGCAGCAGGACGGATCAAAAGCAAAGAACCCAAAGGACATGACCAGTGGATACAAAGATCTTCTCCTTGGGACTGAGTGGAACATTTAAAGTGTTAGTAATGTCTGAAAAAAAGTTTTTGCATTTAGAAGAGCTTAAAAAGCTGAGATAAATGCAAAAAAACGTATCTCTCAAACCGCTATGGTTTAAGAGATACGGGCGTTTAAAGTTTGATTTCTCCTACTGACAGCTATAAAGCTGTCAGCAGGAGATCCGTGTCGGTCGACACGCTGACGCTTGAGAAGTGCCGGGATCTCGTTACTTACACGGAATCCCTTCATTGTAATGGTCTAAAACGTGTGCCTAGTGTTCAAGCACATAGACCATTCCAGTGAAGGGATTACATGTAAGTAAAGAGAACTCGGCACTTCTCAAGCACCAGCGTGTCGACCGACATGAATCTTTACAGCTGTCAGTAGGAGAAATCAAACTTTAATCGCCCGTATCTCTTAAACCATAGCGGTTTGAAAGATACGTTTTTTTGCATTTAGATCAGCTTTTTAAGCTCTTCTAAATGCAAAAAAGTTTTTTTCAGACATTACTAACACTTTAACAGTTTATTTGCTTTTATTTATGTAAGGAAAGATATAGGTAGCACATTCCCAACTGGATGAGTACGGATACAGAACAACAGCCTGTGTTCTCACTCTGTCCATAGATAGTAGAGTTGTGGTGCATGTACATGTGTCTATATATCTGTGTGTGTATGTGTCTAGAAATGCAAGTATGTGTTTGTGAGTTTGTGTGTCTCAGTCTCATTTTCTTTGTGTGGACTGTTCAGGCGATCAGAGAACAGCGAGTTTAGTGCACTGTGTCTTGTGCACTTAGAAAAACGGAATTGATTCTGGAGCCAACCAATTGCATCAATAAGGGACAATCAGATATTCCCAAAGTACAAAATAGTACTTTGGTTTGACCCAGAATTGCCCTAATGCTTATTCTCACTGTTGCACAGCCTTCTGGTACTCAATGGTTTAACCCTTTAACAACCAGAGGGGTGAAAAGTAATGCATTGCACACATCTCTTTTTCTTAGGGTTAAGTAACATAGCATATAGAGTTGTACTAATTCATACTTCTGTGTTCAGCTTTTCATGGGTTAAATTGGAGCTTTAACCTTAATTCAAGTTTGCATATTTGAAAACTGCATTAAAAACGTCCTATGTGTCATGTTAACCAAAAGTTCAGCAGATGTACAGTTTAGGAGAAATTCACATTTTTATTTCGGGGCAAAGTGAAAGTAAACACTTCCTGGTACTGCACAGAGATGCTTTATCATATACATAGTAATTGAAACCTTCATTAGCATGTGACAAATCACTGAAAATGCTTAATTAGCATATGAAACATAATTGATTAGCTTAATTAGCACATTGTTGATGCCACACAGTGCCAAAATTAGCATACATTAGCATATGAAAGAATTGTGAATATCTCCTGAACGGTACATTTGCTGGCATTTTGGTTAACATAACATAGAGTTTACAAATATGCAAATTTGAATTAAGGTGATAGTTCCACTTTAAAAGGATATTAATACTTAAGACATAAAAAATATATGTTGTAGGGTTTATGTTCCCGAATAAAACAGGGGTACTCCCACCGCTAAGAGATATTTTATTAAAAAAATTATAACAGCTCAAACTTGAATTTTTTTAGGTGCAATATCACAGTGGCCTGAAAATTTACAGTGGCGCTGTTGCTACACCATCCTATGGAGATTTATGGTCTATGGACCAGAGCAGTCCATAGGATGGAGTAACAACAGCGCCACTGTAAATTTTTCAGGCCACTGTGATATTGCACCTAAAAAATTGAAGTTTGAGCCGTTATAATTTTTTAATAAAATATCTCTCAGCAGTGGGAGTACCCTTGTTTTACTCAGGGGGATAAACCCTACAACATATTTTTTTTTACATTGTAAGTATTACTATCCCTTTAACCAACCTTCTGGTAGTGGCCATTTTCCTTTCTAAAACATCACTGATGCAAATGAGAGCAATATGTTAGACATTTCTCTCACATCCAAGTGCAAGTGTGTGTCTCTTTTAAAGGGATAGTCATACTTAAAATGTAAAAAAAAAATATGCTGTAGGGTTTATCTCCCTGAGTAAAACAAGGGTACTCCCACTGCTGAAAGGTGTTTCATTCAAAAGTTATTAATTTTCAAAGTAGAATTTTTTAGGTGCAATATCACAGTGGCCTGAAAATCTACAGTGGCGCTGTTGCTACACCATCCTATGGACAGCTCTGGTCAGTTGACCATAAATCTCCATAGGATGGTGTAGCAACAGCGCCACTGTACAATTTCAGGTCACTGTGATATTGCACCTAAAAAATTCAACTTTGAAAATTAATAACTTTTGAATGAAACACCTTTCAGCCGTGGGAGTGCCCTTGTTTTACTCAGGGGGATAAACTGTACAACATATATTTTTTTACATTTTAAGTATTACTATCCATTTAAACCCTTGGACGCTAGTGATGTTCCTATTATTGCTTTGCAATTCACTGGAGCCATCTCTTGCCTCCAAGAAATTCGGACTTACCAAGAGAGGCATTATTGCAGAGCTTCTTATCATAACAGGAGAATCCCTCCTTCGCCCTCCAGCCGTAATTGCCCCCTTTCTTGATGAGATCCACCTCTTCATACTTGTTCTGCCCCACGTCCCCGCACAAGATGCGCCCCCGTCCGTTACCGGTCTTGGGATCCCCCCGGTCCACAGAGCAGCGCCACATATTCCTAGCACCATAGGCAAACACCTCTGGCCTTGCCCCCCGATCTCGCAGGAAAGGATTGTCAGCGGGGATGCGATAGGGAGGGCCATTGTCATTGCCGGTCACATTGATACGAAGGACTTTTCCCAAGAGAGAAGATCTGTGGTATTAATAAAAACAGTGAAGAAAGTGAAGGGAACATGAGCTTTATTCATCAGGATGAAAGATACAAAATTCTTGAGCGAGACAACTGCACCACAAGAGGGGAATTTAAATCCCCTTTGTGTTAACCCTTTGAACGCTATAGGGGTATACAATGCTTTATTTATTTGTTAGTTTACGTAACTGAGCTAGTAGTTCTTGGTAGGAAGTGACAATTGGTAATGCAGAGTTATGTGGATGTTATTGTCTGGCTGGTATGAAGGGGCAGTTGGTAATGCAGAGGAATTAAGAATGTTGGAGTCTGGCTGATAGGAAACGACAGTTGGTAATGCAGAGCTATGTGGAATGTTAGTGTCTGGTTGATAGGAAATGGCAGTCGGTAATGCAGAGCTATGTGAAATGTTAGTGTCTGGCTGGTAGGAAGTGACAGCTAAAAATGCAGCGCTATGCAGAATGTTAATGTCTGGCTGGTAGGAAGTGACAGTTGGTAATGCAGAGTTATGAGGAATGTTAGTGTCTGGTTGGTAGGAAATGGCAGTCAGTAATGCAGAGCTATGTGAAATGTTAGTGTCTGGCTGGTAGGAAGTGACAGCTAAAAATGCAGCGCTATGCAGAATGTTAATGTCTGGCTGGTAGGAAGTGATAGTTAGTAATGCAGAGCTATGAGGCATGTTAGGTCTCAATGCATTGCTTTACAATGCGTTGGAGACCACACTAGCATTCAAAGGGTTAAAGGCCTAATTTAAATCAAAGGTATATTTTCTACTTCCCTGTGCTGCAGTTAATTTGCCCCAATAAATATTACACTTTTTGTTTTCAACTTAAGGCCATGGGATTAAAGTCCAAGATATTTAACCTTTTGATACCCCCCGGTGATCAAAGGGTTACTTTAACAAAAAAAAAGTTTGAAAGAGATAGTAATACTTAAAATGTTAAAAAAATATGTTGTAAGGTTTATCCCCCTGAGTAAAACAAGGGTACTCCCACTGCTGAAATATATTTTATTCAAAGTTATTGCAGCTCAAACTTGAATTGCTTTTAGGTGCAATATCACAGTGGCCTGACATTGTACAGTGGCACTGTTGTTTCACCATCCTATGGACAGCTCTGGTCAGTTGACCATAAATTTCCATAGCCTGGTGTAGCAACAGCGCTACTGTACAATTTCAGGCCGTTGTGATATTGCACCTAAAAAAATTCAAGTTTGAGCTTTAATAACTTTTGAATAAAAAACATTTAAGCAGTCGGAGTACCCTTGTTTTACTCAGGCGGATAAACCTTACAACATTTGTTTTTTTACATTTTAAGTATTACTATCTCTTTAAACCCCTTGAACACTAGAGAGGTCTACAACACATTCCAACATTATCAGGGGTCATAATAAGTTAAGTGAGGGATTATTATTTTTAGGTGTACTTCTGCTTTAAGAGACCCCATTTTTATGTTAGTGTTCCTTTAAATAGGTCTCGAAAGTTGAGAATAACTCACTTATTTTGGGCATTTCCAAATTCTCCAAATGGGTCCCCAGCTCTTCCTCCATCCCCGGTAAAGATGTACAGGTACCCGTCTACCCCAAACAGAATCTGCCCTCCATTGTGGTTAGAAGCGGGTTCTGTCACCTCTAGGATTACCCTGGAAGACAAAACACAGGATTGTGCTGAATCCTTTAAAAGAGAAGTAAACTTGAAAATGTATATACTGTAGGACGTTTCCTGTTGAATAAAATAATTGTACTCACACTGCTGAGAGGTGCACATTTCCAGAGTTATTACTGTTTAAACCTATGGTTTTTACATTAGAAGTGCCCTCTAGTGGTAAAAATTCCAATTAGTTATTCTGTTACATACTAATGGAGAGGAAAGTCAGTGACTCACAGTTCTCCATAGAATGTGATAGAAACTGCTGAGTCACTTCCTGTCAGTGAGAACTATCAGGAAGTAAACACAGTAAATTCACTTCCTGTCAGTTAGAACTATCAGGAAGTAAACACAGTAAATTCACTTCCTGATTATTTGAACTGCTATAACATTTGAATAAAACAATTGACGGTGGTGGGCTTGACCTGTTTTACTCAGCAGGAAAAGCTCTATGACATATAGCTTTTCATTAAAAAAAGTTTACTGCTCTTTTAAAGAGTGAACAGCTTATGTGCAGAGCATTTTATATAATGTTCTGTGCATTTTAACCCCTTAACGACCCTTGATGGTCATAGTACGTCAAGGGTCGATCAGACTGAACGACCCATGACATACTATGACCGTCATGGAATTCCGGGTTCCCCCCACGGCTGCACTCCATTCGGCGAGTCCGGAAGCGGAATAACGAAAAAAAAAAAATGCTCCGTTGTCCTTAACTGACCACACTGCGCAGATCGTTCGGTCGTTAAGGGGTTAAATAATGTGCAGAGCATTCTAAGCAATGAGTGCAGAGCTCTGCAATGTTTGACGCATTCTCTGTAACATGCAGATCATTCTGTCCTGTATACAGAGCATATATCTTTTTTTAATATCTATAATATATGCAACACGCAGGCAGACACATACACACAGTGAGCGGCAGAAACATGCAAAAGACATGAACACACACCGACACACCGGAGATGCACACATGTACATATACATATAACAGAGATGTACACACCCACACGCAACAGACTTGTGCAGACACATGCGCGCAACAGACATCAAACGGTCCTCGCATTTAATTTACCCTTTTTGCCCATTAGGGGGAGCATTATGTATAATGTTTAGAGCATTCTGTACAGTACAGAGATAATTCTATTTGATAATCCGAGCATTCTGTCCTGTATACAGAGCATTTACTTGCAGAGCATTAAGTATCATGTGCAGAGCTTTCTGTACAATGCAAAGAGAATTCTATTTTATTTGCAGAACAATATGTGTAAAATAGGAACACTGTATACAAAGGAATTGTCAACCTGCAGTCCTCCAGCAATCACTGGACTACAACTCCCAGATGCTGTCTAAGGATGATGGGAAGTTTAGTCCACCCACAGCTGGAGAGCCTCAGGTTGCCCACCTCTGTTGTATGCATTGTTCAGAGAATGTATTGGATTTACAGAGCTAATATGCAGAATTCTATATACTATTTTCTGATGACTGCATTAAATTTGCAGAACATTCTGTGTTACCTGCAGAACATTCTGTGTTACATGCCGAGCATTCCGTGTTACCTGCAGAACATTCTGTGTTACACGAAGAGCACTGTGTTACCTGCAGAACATTCTGTGTTACACGTTGAGCACTGTGTTATATGCAGAGCACTGTGTTACCTGCAGAACATTCTGTGTTACATGCCGAGCACTGTGCTACCTGCAGAACATTCTGTGTTACATGCCAAGCACTTTGTTACATGCAGAGCATTCTGTGTTACATGCCGAGCATTCTGTGTTACCTGCAGAACATTCTGTGTTACATGGCGAGCACTGTGTTACCTGCAGAACATTCTGTGTTACATGCCGAGCACTGTGTTACATGCCGAGCACTGTGTTACCTGCAGAACATTCTGTGTTACATGCAGAGCACTGTGTTACCTGCAGAACATTCTGTGTTACATGCTGAGCACTGTGTTACCTGTAGAACATTCTGTGTTACATGCCGAGCATTCTGTGTTACCTGCAGAACATTCTGTTACATGCAGAGCGTTCTGTGTTACCTGCAGAACATTCTGTGTTACATGCAGAGCACTGTGTTACCTGCAGAACATTCTGTGCTACATGCCAAGCACTGTGTTACATGCGGAGCATTCTGTGTTACATGCCGAGCATTCTGTGTTACATGCAGAGCACTGTGTTACCTGCAGAACATTCTCTGTTACATGCAGAGCACTGTGTTACATGCAGAGCATTCTGTGTTACCTTCAGAGCATTCAGTGTTACATGCAGAGCATTCTGTGTTACATGCAGAGCACTGTGTTACCTGCAGAACATTCTGTGTTACATGCTGAGCACTGTGTTACATGCAGAGCACTGTGTTACCTGCAGAACATTCTGTGTTACATGCCAAGCAATGTGTTACATGCCAATCATTCTGTGTTACCTGCAGAACATTCCGTGATACATGCAGAGCACTGTATTACCTGCAGAACATTCTGTGTTCCATGCTGAACACTGTGTTACATGCAGAGTATTCTGTGTTACCTGCAGAGCATTCTGTGTTACCTGCAGAGCATTCTGTGTTACATGCAGAGCACTGTGTTACCTGCAGAACATTCTGTGTTACATGCCGAGCACTGTGTTACATGCAGAGCACTGTGTTACCTGCAGAACATTCTGTGTTACATGCCGAGCATTGTGTTACATGTAGAACATTCTGTGTTACATGCAGAGCATTCCATGTTACATGCAGAGCGCTATATACTGTAATCAGAGGATTACATTTAATTTCCATAGCATTCCTTGTTACATACAGAACACTATATAATGTATACAGTGGATTCCATTTAATTTGCAGAGCATTCAGTGTTAAATACAAAGCACTATATACTGTAATCAGGGACCCCATTTCATTCGCAGAGCATTCTATGTTTCATGCAGAGAGCTATATTGTTGTAGGCTAATAGCCCCTTTTATAAGCATTTTTTTATTTATATTATTTCCTTTATAAGCATTATATATCTGTGTGTGTGTATATATATATATATATATATATATATATATATATATATACCCCCTTGTCCAGCCACAATAGTATGTTCAAGTCCTAATTTCTTGGACTGAGAGAAATTGCCAAACAGGAAACGACTAGCTAAACCACAAACTCTTACAGAAATACCCTACCTCTACAGCCTCTTACAACTGACAGATAACTCACATCTAGACAATAATTATTGGCCTAACAATATACGTTTTTAGAATTACATTTTTAGAATTACGTTTTTAGAATAACATTTTTAGAAATATATATATATACTCTGCTTAGTCATTTATTGGATTGTGTAACTATAATTATTATGTAATAATCAGGGATTCCATTTGATTCTCAGAGCATTCCTTGTTCATGCAGAGCACTATATACTTTAAAGGAGTAGTAAACTTTTTTTAATGAAAAAAATATATACTGTACTCCCACTGCCGAGAGATTTATATTTCCAGAGTTATTACAGTTTAAACCCATGTTTTTTTACATTAGCAGTGCCCTCTAGTGGTCAAATTCTAATTAGATTTCCTGTTAGATTCTAATGGAGAGGAAAGTCAGAAAAGTCAGTGACATACAGTTCTCCATAGAATGTGATAGAAACTGCCTGTCACTTCCTGTCAGTTAGAACTATCAGGAAGTAAACACAGTAAATTCACTTCCTGTCAGTTAGCGCTATCAGGAAGTAAACACAGTAAATTCACTTCCTGTCAGTTAGAGCTATCAGGAAGTAAACACAGTGAATTCACTTCCTGATTATTTAAACTGCTATAAATTTTGAATAAAACATCTGACAGCGATGGGAGTGACCTTGTTTTAGTCAGCAGGGAATTCTCTGTAAAATGTGTGTTTTCATAAAAAAAAGTTTACTGCTCCTTTAATCAGAAGAGTTCATTTAATTTGCAGACCTTTCCTCGTTATATGTAGAGACCTCTTGCATACAGAGATACAGAGAGCTAAATACTGTAATTAGGGATTCCATTTAATTTGCAGAGCATTGCTTGTTGCATGCAGAGCGCTATATACTGTACTCAGTGGATTTCATGTAATTCACAGAGCATTCCGTGTTACATACAGAGAGCTATATACTATATTCTGAGCAGTCCATTTAATTCACAGAGCATTCCTTGTTTCACGCAGAGCGCTATATACTGTAATCAGAGAAGTCCATTTAATTTGCAGAGCATTCTGTGTTACAAGCAGAGCACTATATACTGTATTCCAAGGAGTGTGTGCAGAGTATTCCTTGTTACAGAGCATTTTGCCCTGTCAGGGGAGGACGTGCCTGTGATGCTGTTGTAGGCCAATGTCCCCATTTATAAGCATTATGTGATTTAGATTTTTTTCTTGCTACGAGCAATATATATATGATTGTTTGACCCAGAACTGTACCACTTTAGCAAATTTCCCAACTGTCTCTAATTCATAGGGACAATCACTGGTTTGTGTTCCATGTCCATCTGGCTGTCCCTGTTTTTGTCCTTAGATTTAACATTTTGTTTCAACTCCATATTCTATGTGTTTTAATTAGTGTTATACTGCTTATTTTTATGCTTTGAATTATGCTTTGAACCCTTTGAATGTCAGAGAGAGGTACGAAATGCATTGCTTTGCCACGTGTTGTGTACCCCTCTGGCACTCATAGGGTTAAGTCATGTATCTGGGCTCCCTCCCTAACCCATGCTAACTACACAGTACTATGGGGTGCCGTTTGTAAACCTTTCATTTTGTCCACAAAATTGCAGCAGTAATGCCACAAAAGTAATGTTGTCAACTGAATGTTTGTATATAGTTCATTGAATACATTGTTGTTTACAAAATTGTTTAGCTATTCTACAAAATACAACATGTTGACCAAAGTTTAGTACCAGATAAATTTGGTACAAATTATATGTCAGTCAATTCACTGAATGAATAAAGATTGTCATCAATCTTGGAGCTATTCATTCCAAGACTCTCTGGTGAGCTATTCATTCCAAGACCTGATCAGGTGACCAGGGGGCACCCCTTGAGATTAGAGGAAAGGAGGTTTAGACTTCAGCAGAGGAAGGGTTTTTTTTTATAGTAAGGTCTGTTAAATTGTGGAATTTGTTGCCCAAGGAGGTGGTTATGGCAGATACAATGGATACATTTAAGAGAAGATTAGATATATTTATTTCAAAAGGGATTATGCTGTATATTATTAGGCAAATCAGGAAGGTCTGATAAATGACTAACTCGCTTGGTAGCAGGAAAGCTATACAGTTCTCATGTCACTAGGGTATGAGGCAAAGGTTGTACTTGATGGACTTGTGTCTTTATTCAACCTAATTTGCTATGTAACTATGTTACCAAGAAAAGAAATTCAGTGCACCAAATATGTTAATACATTCACCAAATTATGATTGATTGTGACAATATGAATTTTTTGCACCAAATATGTAAATTAATTCACCAAATGATGAAAGTGTGCACCAAATATGTCAATCAATCCACAAAATGATGACATTTTGTCACCAAATTAATTTGTCGTACCAAATATGTCAATAATATCACCAAATGATGAAATTACAACATATTCTGTGAACCTGTTCATCATTTGGTGATTTGAGTGACATATTCGGTGCGACAAAATTCATTTGTTGACGAAATTTCATCATTTGGTGAATTAATTGACATATTTTGTGCACAAAATTAATTTAGTGACAATCAGTCATAATTTGGTGAATGTATTAACATATTTGGTGCACTGAATTTCTTTAGTGACAAACTTTAATTATTTGGTCACACATTCATCAGTTTAGTAAACTGAGTGACCTTTTTCTGCACCAATTCAGTGAATTGTCTGACATATAATTTGTACAAAATTTATCTGGTACTAAACTTTGGTCAACACGTTGCATTTTGTGGAATAGCTAAACAATTTTGTGAACAACAATGTATTCGGTGAAATATATACAAACATTCAGTGGACAACATTACTTTTGTGGCATAATTGCTGCAATTTTGTGAACCAAATGAAAGGTTTACAAACGTCACCCCATACAGTGCTTAGTTTACACTACAGTTTTGTGGGCTCAGGCGCTCAAAGTTTTACCCAATCGTTGGATAACCCTTTGAGTGCCTATGTCCACAAAACTGTAGTGTAAGACAGAGCAAAGATCTGATCAATTTAGTCCCTGCATAATCAAAATGCTGCCCTAATGTTAACCCTTTGAGTGCCAGAGGGGTAGGCAACGCATTGCTTTGCAATGCATTGCCTACCCCTCTGGCACTCAAAGGGTTAAAGGGTTAAAGAAACAGAGTGTGCAATGGAGAGGTCTTACACATTGCACACAAAGGATTATTATTATTATTATTTTTTTCCCATTATTTTTTACTCAGAGTCCTGATGCCCCCCCCCAATGAGGTCTGAACAAAAAAATAAAAAAAAAGGGAAAAAATTAACTCATTGTATGCCACGGGGGGGGGGGGGTGTCAATGAATTGCTTTGTAATGCGGTGAAGACTCCTACACTCCCTCCCATGTATCTTAACCTCCTCCCCAGTCTGGTTCCACAGCCTAGGGGCAGCCACATTCTCCCAGCCTGACCACCCCTCATCCCAGACTGGTTCCACTGCCCACTGGTAGCCACAGACTACCAGAGTGCACTGAACTCAGGCTGGGAATCAAACAGTGTATGTGATGATTCCAGTGCACACTGGTAGTCGCAGATAACCATATGCACTAAATGACCCGCCAGCCTTGTTTGTCTGCCTACTGGTAGTCAGACATCCCCACGTACACTGCCTGATTCCACTGGAAGTCACAGGTCAGCACATATACTGGCTGATCCCCTAGCCTGTTTCAGCTGGTAGCCACAGAATTAAACATACACTGTTTGCTTCCCCATTCTTTGTCCATTGGTAGCCAGTGGGGTATAATTTTTCTTGGGGTGACAGTAGGTCCTGAATATATTAGGAAATCCCATGGTGTTGAACCATTTTAGTATCTTTGAAGTGATTGATGTGTAAAATCGTATGTGTTTTTTCCTATAGCGCCATATTCTGGAAGTAGTTGTGCACACTAACTTTGGGGTAGAATGACAAGTGACCCTTCATTTGATGTGGGTGAATTTGTACTTTCCAAAATGGTATACAGTGCATACCTTTCCTTCATATCTGTAATGGTTATCACTATTTTAGTACAGGCAGCCATTAAAAAAAAATCATACCAATGGGGTGCCATTTTCCCGTAAGAGCAGTAGCTAATGTATACAGTTGGAAATTCCCTTGTTCCCAAAGAATTATATATATATTTGCATGGGTGCTGGAGACTGGGCCGAAGGCCCTGTGAGTCTCAGCAGGAAACAGGAACGCCAGCTCTTGATCCATCGACTGGAACAGGCGACCACTGTAAACACTGGCTCAGTAATCTTGATCCGATGAACAGGAACACAAGGACTGCTGGACTGGAGAACTGACCCACGCCTGCAATCACTGCTAAGAGACCCTGTGACTCTGCCTGCAGTCACTATATCGAGACCCTGTGACTCACGCCTGCAGTCACCAATCAGACTTTCTGTCCACAACAGTGGTCTGTCTTAGGCCAATAGCTCAAATTGATCACAGTAAGGGGTACTCATGATCACTGGGTCATACACAGAGAGGGTTCTCGTACTTAGCTGGGTCATACACAGAGAGAGGGTTCTCATACTTATCTGGGTCATACACAGAGAGGGTTCTCGTACGTATCTGGGTCATACACAGAGAGGGTTCTCGTACTTAGCTGGGTCATACACAGAGAGGGTTCTCATACTTATCTGGGTCATACACAGAGAGGGTTCTCGTACGTATCTGGGTCATACACAGAGAGGGTTCTCTTACTTAGCCGGGTCATACACTGTGCGGGTTCTCATAAATAGCCAGGTCATACACAGAGTGGGTTTTCGTAGATAGCCAGGTCACACACAGAGCCCAAGTACTTCACCTAAGAACAACAACGCAAGCGCATATGAGTCAGGCCTCAGTCTGCCTTTTAAACCCCTCCACAGGAAGTAGGAGGAGCAGCTCAGAGGGAGGAAGTAGGTAGGTGGAGACTACAGTAAGCAAACAGATAAAACAGAGGCCTGCAGTCTGCTTGAAGCCTCGCGCCTGTAATCATGCTGAAGTCAAGGTAAGCTGTGACACTGTTATAACCATTTTAGTACAGGAAAGTCATGCTTGAAAAAATTTAAGAAAAATCAGAGGTTTTATTGGTGTAGATTTTACTTCTAACACTTTCTGCAGTATGTCATCTCATTGTGGGGAGTCATTTTTATCATAAGAGAACTAGCTAATAAATACAGTAGGAAATGCAATAGTTTCCAAAGATTCCAGTAAATGTGAAAGGGTGGAAATGTAAAAAAATGCTTTTATTTTTTTTTTCTTTAGCGCCACATTATGGAAAGATTTGTGCACACCAGGCTAGGGGTAGAAAGGCAAGGGTCACCTCATTTGATGCAGTAGGATATCTACAGTCTGGAAATATATCATTTTATATAGTTATTCAGCTGTTTGAGGGTAGTTTTAAAGTGTAACCGCTGGAATGTGCATTTTAGTTCATAAAGTTGAAAATACCATTTTGTGCTCCTGGTAATTAGGGGTGTGCACAGACCATGCATGTTATCGAAGCTATACATATTTGGTATTTTAGCACTTGAGGGATTCGGGGCTTTTTCAAATAATTGAATCTTTCACAGAAAACACATGTTTTTTTATATATAGTGTGTGATTTTAGCAAAATAAGTATTTTTTTTTACTATTTTATATTTGTGGCATCATAGCTTGTTGCACCATGCAAAGTTTACTTCACATGAGGCTCCATGAAAAACAGATTAGTTCTGAAAAAAAATGACATATTGTTTTCCATAATTAACGTTAAAGGGATAGTAATGTTTCACAAAAGCAGCAGCTCCAATTAATCTTCATAGTATTTGAGCCATAGAGGGTGTTATTTCAATACTGTCAGAGTTGTAGTACAAGAGTAATTGAATGATAAAGTATCCCCCTCCTGCCCCTTTTACCTAGTGTAAGCCGCCTCCCCTCAGATGTGGAATCTGGTCTCTTGACCGGACAGATCACAGCAAGGGACACTCTTCTTACTGTGATCATAAGGAAAACCCTGCCCCCTTGACAGGTTTTTCAGGTTTTTCCCTTATCTTAATTGAAGATTGTCCCTCTCTGCAATCTACCTGGATACCTCCCATCTGATCTGGCTGAGCAGTGTTACATCAGTAATGGGAGCGGGAGGGGGATACTTTATCATTCAATTACTCTTGAACTACAACTTTGACAGTATTGAAATAACACTCTCTATGGCCCAAATACTATGATAATTAATTTGAGCTGCTTTTATTATGAAACATTACTATCCCTTTAAGCATATGGCAACTAGCTACATAATACTTATATTACATCTCAGAAGTACCTGATTCTAAAGTAATCCTTAAAGGGATAGTAATACTTAAGTATTACTAATCCCTATAGCAAAGTGCTACTTAAAAAAAAACATTTTGCCCCCAGTGTCATCTCTCAAACCTTTATGGTTTGAGAGATGAACGCTTCTAAAGTTGCCCTCTCCCTCCCCCTTCCCCATAGTCAGCATTCTAGCTGACTCAGGGAAATCCGATCAGAGATCATCAGGCGGCTCTGCAGCAGAGCCGCGATCGCGTTAACTAAAAAAAAAAACTTTCACTAAAACGGTCTTCTACGTGTGCTTGCAAGCCTTGTTTTATTCAGCATGAAATGCTCTGTAAAATATGTGTTTTCATAAGAAAAAGTTTACTGCTCCTTTAATGTTGAAGGATTTTATATACCAAGTCATGGTTTAAACAATGGGACCTTATTCTGTGTTATGCCCACATACCGCATAGCCTACAAATGTTTTGCAGTTTCTGGAAAATCATGGCTATGCTACATTGTAACATAGTAAATTAGGTTGAAAAAAGACACAAGTCTATCAAGTTCAACCTTTGCCTCATAACCCAGAGACATGAGAATTATATAACTTTCCTGCTGCCAAATAAGTTAGTCTTTATCAGACTTTCCTGTTTTACCTACTAATACACAGTATAAACCTGTATGTTCCATTTTAAAAGAAATGTATATAATCTTCTCTTAAATATATCCATTGTATCAGCAATTACCACATTATTGGGCAAGAAATTCCATAATTTAAGACCTTACTGTAAAAAACCCTTCCTCTGGTGAAGTCTAAACCTCCTTTCCTCTAATCTCAAGGGGTGTCCCCTGGTTATTTGATCAGGTCTTGAATTCTTTGGTCATGCAGAATTCTTTTGGTCAACCACATTTTAAAGGGATAGTAACTCTCCCCAACAGCTTGACGGCAAAAAACAGCAATGATAGAAACATAGCGAAGGCACTTAGTCCCATCTCTCAAACCTTTATGGTTTGAGAGATGTAAGGCAAGACAGTCCTCCGGTCCCTCCCCCTCCTGCCTGACGAGCTGAAAATCTGTCAGAGGCAGAATCTGGTCGTCCGACTTTCGGCGGTTCTGCAGGAGTTCTGACATCTAGATATCTCCGTATAATTACTTCATAGGAATGGTCTACAGTATGTGCTTGCAAGCCAGGCACATGTTTTAGACCATACCCATGAAGTAATAATACGGAGGTATCTAGATGACAGCGCTCCTGCAGAGCCGCCGTCTGGTGCTGGAAGCCGGATCTCATGACGTCCGCTATACAGTGGACACATGAGAAGGGGGAGGGAGCAGAGGTCTGTCTTGCCTTACATCTCTCAAACCATAAAGGTTTGAGAGATGGGACTAAGTGCGTTCGGTATGTTTCTATCATTGCTGTTTTTTGCCGTCAAGTTGTTGGGGGGGTACTATCCCTTTAAATATAAACAACAAACAAAAAACATGTGTTCCTCCATTCTAATTGTGAAACGGATGCCCTGTATTGAGCATATATAATACTATTATGATAAATATGAGGGTTTAGTCCAGCCAATTTTGGCCAATAAAGAGGGTTAAGCTTGCCACCCTGTCAAGGTACCCCATAATGGCAAGTCCTACTCTAAAACTCCTGATGAACCTATCCAGGTCTAAAAACAACCCTAAAAAATCATAAACACATTAAATATTTGAAAGACTCAGAACATTTTTTTTTTCTAAAATATATGGAAATTTTAAAGTATGCATTATTTTCAGAAACTGGTCAGACAGAAATTATTGGACTTTCAGAAACTGATCCAATAACAACTATTGGTTGGATCATCCTAATAAAGATATATATAAGAATACGATTGATCCAGTGAGTTAATACTGAACAGAGAGAGATACGGAGAATCAAGACTGATTGGTAGGTAATCATATTATTATTGCAAGCTTTGCTATATATATGTACTCTGCTTAGATATTGGTTTCTGCAACTTATGCTATTCTGGACATATTACAATATACTGTATCTGTATTAGTACTATTTTAGTTACACTATAATAAATATATTGTAATGTTTTGCTTTAGAAACTGACTCTTTGTCCTTTCTTATTGTGGTCACTAGTTATCCTATAAGTGTGTGAGCCCAATCTACAAGATATTACCATGAGGTCTGTTGCACTTGTGCTTAGAGAAGGGAATAATTATTCCTCATAATATTATCTGGGAAGGAAGGTGTAACCCAACACATGACAGGAAAAGTGTCACTGGATATATCTTTGTACAGATCACTAGTGATACCCTGACATGTGACTATCACAGCTAAAGTGTCTCTGGATGTGTCTTTGTACAGATCACTAGTGATACCCTGACATGTGACTGCCCAATGGAAAAGTGTCCCAGGATGTGTCTTTACACAGATCACTAGTGATACCCTGACATGTGACTATCACAGCTAAAGTGTCTCTGGATGTGTCTTTGTACAGATCACTAGTGATACCCTGTCATGTGACTGCCCAATGGAAAAGTGTCCCTGGATATATCTTTGTACAGATCACTAGTGATACCCTGACATGTGACTGCCCAATGGAAAGTGTCTCTGGATATGTCTTTATACAGATCACTAGTGATACCCTGACATGTGACTGCCCAATGGAAACGTGTCTCTGGACATGTCTTTATACAGATCACTAGTGATACCCTGACATGTGACTGCCCAATGGAAAAGTGTCTCTGGATATATCTTTATACAGATCACTAGTGATACACTGACATGTGACTGCCCAATGGAAAAGTGTCTCTGGATATGTCTTTATACAGATCACTAGTGATACACTGACATGTGACTGCCCAATGGAAACGTGTCTCTGGACATGTCTTTGTACAGATCACTAGTGATACCCTGACATGTGACTGCCCAATGGAAAAGTGTCTCTGGATGTGTCTTTATACAGATCACTAGTGATACCCTGACATGTGACTGCCCAATGGAAAAGTGTCCCTGGATATGTCTTTATACAGATCACTAGTGATACCCTGACATGTGACTGCCCAATGGAAACGTGTCTCTGGACGTGTCTTTATACAGATCACTAGTGATACCCTGACATGTGACTGCCCAATGGAAACGTGTCTCTGGATGAGTCTTTATACAGATCACTAGTGATACCCTGACATGTGACTGCCCAATGGAAAAGTGTCCCAGGATGTGTCTTTACACAGATCACTAGTGATACCCTGACATGTGACTGCCCAATGGAAAAGTGTCTCTGGATATGTCTTTGTACAGATCACTAGTGATACCCTGACGTGACTGCCCAATGGAAAAGTGTCTCTGGACGTGTCTTTATACAGATCACTAGTGATACACTGACATGTGACTGCCCAATGGAAACGTGTCTCTGGACATGTCTTTATACAGATCACTAGTGATACCCTGACATGTGACTGCCCAATGGAAAAGTGTCTCTGGATATATCTTTGTACAGATCACTAGTGATACCCTGACATGTGACTGCCCAATGGAAAAGTGTCTCTGGATATGTCTTTGTACAGATCACTAGTGATACCCTGACGTGACTGCCCAATGGAAAAGTGTCCCAGGATGTGTCTTTATACAGATCACTAGTGATACCCTGACATGTGACTGCCCAATGGAAACGTGTCTCTGGACATGTCTTTGTACAGATCACTAGTGATACCCTGACATGTGACTGCCCAATGGAAAGTGTCACTGGATGTGTTTTTGTACAGATCACTAGTGATACACTGACATGTGACTGCCCAATGGAAAAGTGTCTCTGGATATATCTTTGTACAGATCACTAGTGATACACTGACATGTGACTGCCCAATGGAAACGTGTCTCTGGACATGTCTTTATACAGATCACTAGTGATACACTGACATGTGACTGCCCAATGGAAAAGTGTCCCTGGATATGTCTTTGTACAGATCACTAGTGATACCCTGACATGTGACTGCCCAATGGAAAAGTGTCTCTGGATATGTCTTTGTACAGATCACTAGTGATACCCTGACATGTGACTGCCCAATGGAAAAGTGTCTCTGGACGTGTCTTTATACAGATCACTAGTGATACACTGACATGTGACTGCCCAATGGAAACGTGTCTCTGGACATGTCTTTATACAGATCACTAGTGATACCCTGACATGTGACTGCCCAATGGAAAAGTGTCTCTGGATATGTCTTTATACAGATCACTAGTGATACACTGACATGTGACTGCCCAATGGAAACGTGTCTCTGGACGTGTCTTTATACAGATCACTAGTGATACCCTGACATGTGACTGCTCAATGGAAACGTGTCTCTGGATATGTCTTTATACAGATCACTAGTGATACCCTGACATGTGACTGCCCAATGGAAACGTGTCTCTGGATATGTCTTTATACAGATCACTAGTGATACCCTGACATGTGACTGCCCAATGGAAAAGTGTCCCAGGATGTGTCTTTATACAGATCACTAGTGATACCCTGACATGTGACTGCCCAATGGAAACGTGTCTCTGGACATGTCTTTATACAGATCACTAGTGATACCCTGACATGTGACTGCCCAATGGAAAAGTGTCCCTGGATATGTCTTTATACAGATCACTAGTGATACCCTGACATGTGACTGCCCAATGGAAAAGTGTCACTGGATGAGTCTTTGCACAGATCACTAGTGATACCCTGACATGTGACTGCCCAATGGAAAAGTGTCTCTGGACGTGTCTTTATACAGATCACTAGTGATACCCTGACATGTGACTGCCCAATGGAAACGTGTCTCTGGATGAGTCTTTGTACAGATCACTAGTGATACCCTGACATGTGACTGCCCAATGGAAAAGTGTCTCTGGATATGTCTTTGTACAGATCACTAGTGATACCCTGACATGTGACTGCCCAATGGAAACGTGTCTCTGGATGAGTCTTTGTACAGATCACTAGTGATACACTGACATGTGACTGCCCAATGGAAAAGTGTCTCTGGATATGTCTTTATACAGATCACTAGTGATACCCTGACATGTGACTGCCCAATGGAAACGTGTCTCTGGATGAGTCTTTGTACAGATCACTAGTGATACCCTGACATGTGACTGCCCAATGGAAAAGTGTCTCTGGATATGTCTTTGTGCAGATCACTAGTGATACTCTGACATGTGACTGCCCAATGGAAAAGTGTCCCTGGATGTGTCTTTATACAGATCACTAGTGATACACTGACATGTGACTGCCCAATAGAAAAGTGTCTCTGGATATGTCTTTGTACAGATCACTAGTGATACCCTGACATGTGACTGCCCAATGGAAAAGTGTCTCTGGATATGTCTTTACACAGATCACTAGTGATACCCTGACATGTGACTGCCCAATGGAAAAGTGTCTCTGGATATGTCTTTATACAGATCACTAGTGATACCCCGACATGTGACTGCCCAATGGAAAAGTGTCTCTGGATATGTCTTTGTACAGATCACTAGTGATACCCTGACATGTGACTGCCCACAGGATTCATTGTCTCTGAATGTGTCTGTGAAACACTGACAAGTATTCTCTACTACAGACGCTTTTATTGACACTCGGGCAGATGACTAATGTCATAATGGAGTAATTCTGGGGTAAGCCAACTGCAGTATGTAAATAAACATTTCTACTGATTTAAATGGGACTTTTAACCCCCTGAAATCTAAAAGCAATGCATCGGAGACCTCTTTAGCATTCAATGGGTTAAAAATCTATTTAATTCAATCTAAAATGTTTAGTTATTTGCACCGGAATCGCTCCGGTTGGCCTTAGTACATAAGTAGATGCAGGTGATTTGCAGATCACATTGTGTGGTGTGCAGAGCATTTCTCATACCCTGCAGAGCTTGATGTCCCCCCTCCCATCTATTACATACCAATAGCTCAGCACATATATTACATACCAGACCTTCAGCATGGTAAACACTCATATTACCGGAAAGAACGCATCAGAAACCCATCATCGTCCCTCACTACTGTATAAGGCAACACAAGCCCTAAATCACAGGCCATATAATTACAGGGTGGGACTGGGCTCCGCACTGTATCCATGCCCACAGCCTTAGGCTGGCATAGTGGATATGTAGGATTGCCATATATGAGCTTTCAAAACAGAGGACTGTTCTGCATATAGGACAGAATGAAACCTCTGGATGCTGGAGGGTTGAGCAACTCATTGCTCAACATACGTTTAAAATGAAGGTGTTGATTTAAGTCACTGGACATTCCTGTGTGTTTATTTCCGTCTGGATCTAGAAGTATAAAATGTGATTACTTTTAACAAGTACCCACGTTGTTTTGTATTAAAAAACTGGACCAATATGGCTACTACAAATTAATTTAGTAGTCAGAGGCTTACTTGCCAGTATAAGAGACTGGAGGATCTGAGTTATAAAGAGAGAGACTAGCCAAACTGGGTTTGTTTACATTAGAGAAGAGATGTCTAAGGGGTGATATGATTACCATTTACATATATATTCAAGGTCAATACAAAGAACTATCCAATGAATTATTTATGCAAAGAGCTGAGGTAAGAACAAGAGGTCATCCATTAAGACTTGAGGAAAGGCACTTTCGACTAAAACATAGGCAGGGATTCTTTACAGTAAGGGCGGTAAGGCTATGGAATTCTTTGCCTCAGGATGTTGTCCTTGCAGATAATGCAACTGCATTAAAAAAAGCAATGGATGCCTATCTAGCACAGAACAATATTGACAATTATAACAGATGACTTCAAATCAAATAGGATATTGATCCGGGGAACTATTTGACTACCAGTTGGAGTCAGGAAGGAATAATTCCCCCCCCACACACACTTGGGACTAGATTGGAAATTGCTCCAGAGGCCTTTTTTTTTGCCTTCCTCTGGATCAACAGGGGTGTTTTTGGCATGGGCTGGACTTGATGGATGCATGTCTTTTTTCAGCCTTATCTACTATGTTACTATATATATGTAGTATTGGTCCAGTAAAGAGTGATGCAGGGAACAACGCTGACACTAAATCCAAGCAGGCAGCTGACTGATCTGTAGGAAAATGTATTTTGTACCTGGCATGATACTTGTACAGGAATAGCAGAGGTTTGCAGTACAGAAATGTAGTAATAGATGTGTGACTTCCAAGGGAACACAGAGGCGTAACTAGAGGTCATCAGGCCCTGGTGCAAAAATCGCCATGCCCCCCCCCCCCACCGACCACATTGCCCCCAATTTCCATCTCTCCACACATTGCCCCCAATGTCCACTTCTCCACACATTGCCCCCAAAGTCCACCTCTACAATGCCCCCATTGACCACCAGTGTCCATCGCCTACCTCCCTGATGGTCCAGCGGTGTGGCAGGAGAGGTGTGTGCCTCCTTCTGAACAGACCTCTATTAGAAGCTGGAGCTCCTGCAAACTCCTCTCTAGTAATGCAGAGTGATGGGAGATGATGTCATTTCCCAGTGCTCTGCATTACTAGATTCCCGGAGACAGAGAGGGAGCTCAGATGCTAATAGAGGTCTGTGCTGAATTAGGCATAGACCTCAGCTTGTTGCGGGCGCTGGGCCCCTGGAGTGATGGGCCTGGTCGCAGTTGCTATCCCTGCGACCCCTATTGTTACGCCACTGACTGGGAACAGCAGAGATCTAAATACAAATTATATGAATTAATAGCAAAGGACAGACAGAAATGTACAGGAGGTAGATGGGATACCTGGATAGGAATTAGTGGTACAGAAATAACACAGTTGTGCAGAGCAGGGATGGAATACAGTGATAAGGAGCACTGGTAGAAGAGTAACACAATTGTGCAGGACTTGGATTGGATACATTAATAAAGGGCATGGTACAGGAATGTTAGTGTTATGCAGGAAACAGATAGGAAGCAGTGATTCAGGAATTGCAGAGTGTGGGGCAGCACTCCCACCAATGCCTCAGGACTGCAGTGATCTAGGTAACAGGATATACCCCCAGCTGTACAGAGGATGTCAGGATAACTTCTTCTTACTGCTTCCACAGGGTGTGTGTGTGTGTGTGTGTGTGTGTATGTATGTGTGTATGTATGTGTGTGTGTATGTGTGAGTGTGTATATGTGTGTGTGTGTCTGTATGTATGTGTGTGTGTTTGTATGTGTGTATGTGTATATATGTGTGTATGTGTGTGTGTGTGTGTGTGTGTGGGTGGGTGTATGTATATGTGTGTGTATGTGTGTGTGTGTGTGTGTGTGTGGGTGGGTGTATGTATATGTGTGTGTATGTGTGTGTGTACGTGTGTGTGTATATGTATGTGTGTGTGTATGTATGTGTGTGTGTGTCTGTGTGTATATGTGTATATATGTGTGTGTGTATGTGTGTGTGTACATGTGTGTGTGTGTGTGTATATATGTGTGTGGGTGTATGTATATGTGTGTGTGTATGTGTGTGTATGTATGTGTGTGTGTATATGTATATTTGTGTGTGTGTGTGTGTATGTATGTTTGTGTGTGTGTGTGTGTGTGTATGTATGTATGTGTACATATGTGTGTATGTGTGTGTGTATGTGTATGTGTGTATGGTATATACAGTTCATGGACAGAAACAGCACTCACACGGTCTTTTTTTCAGTTGGTATCCAAAACGTCGATTCCAATAAAATGTATGTTCACATTGAAAAAAAGACCCTGTGAGTGCTGTCTCGCGCCATGAACGGTATATATATATATATAGTGAACTATTGAGTGCCAGAGAGGTAGCTAGTGCATTGCGTTGCAAAGTGTTGCATACGTGTCACTGAAAGGGTTAAATAGTATTAAGAGCAGACCTTGTGGTTGGGCATCAGGACCCCTCCTGATTCCCCACCACCACCACCTTCTATTCTCCCAGCTAGTTTGGGAGATCAACAGAGATGATGCAGGGGAGCAAGAGCACCCTTCCATTCTACCGGTAGCTGCTGTGTAGGAGTGGGCGGGATCGATGTTCCCTCATTGACGTGAGAGTGTGTCCTGATCCCGCCCACTCCTACTCAGGTGCTCTGGATAGAATGGAAGCGGGGGAGCTCTCTTGCTCTCCTGCATCGCCACTATGGATCTCCCACCTGAATCGGATGGGAGATAAGAAGCTGGGGGGGCATTAGGAGGGGTCCTGATGCCCCACCAAGAGATCTGACTTTTTGGGGGGGTTTTAAAACAGTGATTGGTTGAGGAGGCAGAGGGATACACTTCCCAGCCACAATAACTTTGATTTTTATTTATAAAAGATATAGTGCAAAAACATCAAAAGCATGATCAGGGCTTCAAAAGTGATGTGAAAAGCTGAAACATTTTCATCTGTCCATATCTCGAGCTTTTGATATACTGAGGAAGGTCCAGGTATGGACCTAAGCACTGTCAACTAAAAATGATCAAATATAAATGTCTGCTGTTTACAACACTTTTGAAGTCCTGAGCGAACTATCGAATTTTTTGCAGTATATTTAAAGGGATAGTAATGTTTCACAATAAAAGCAGCTCCAATGAATCTTCATAGTATTTAGGCCACAGAGAGTGTTATTTCAATACTGTCAGAGTTGTAGTACAAGAGTAATTGAATGATAAAGTATCCCCCTCCCGCCCCTTGTACCTAGTGTAAGACACCTCCCCTCAGATGTGGAATCTGGTTCCATGACCGGACAGATCACAGCAAGGGACAATCTTCTTACTGTGATCATAAGGAAAACCCTGCCCCCTTGACAGGTTTTTCCACATGATCACTGAAGATTGTTCCTCTCTGTGATCCATCCGGACAGTCTTGCTGCTCTGAGGTGAGCAGTGTTACATCAGTAAAATGGACGAGAGGGGGATACTTTATCATTCAATTACTCTTGAATTACAACTCTGACAGTAATGAAATAACACTCTCCATGGCCCAAATACTATGAAGATTAATCAGAGCTGCTTTTTTTGTGAAACATTACTATCCCTTTATGTCTACATCATCATTACCCAGAGAGGTTATATACATTTTCAGCATGCTTATATACAGAGGCGTAACTAGAAGCCTCCGGGCCCTGGTGCCCCCCCCGGACCACATTCGCCCCCCTTGACTACATTGGCCCTCTCCAAAATGCCCCCATCTCCTACCTCCCTGGAGTGGCAGGAGCCCGGAGAGGTGTGCTGATCTCCCGCGCGGTCCTCTTCAGTAATGCAGAGCGCTGGGAGATGATGTCATCTCCCAGCGCTCGGCATTACTACCGTGTCAGACGGAGATCGCGGGCGCCAGGCAGAGGGGTCGCAGGGGGCGGCCGGGCCCCCTGAAGCGACGGGCCCGGTCGCGGGTGCGACCCCTGCGACCCCTATAGTTACGCCACTGCTTATATATTAGGACTTTTCCTGTAGAGTAAAACATGGACTATAACTTATGGGAGATGATGAGATGCTTCATTCATGAATAGTTGAAATTTCTACTTTCACTCTAAAGATCAAACTCTCAGTCATAGAAAACAATGTTCAGTTTCTACGACAAGTGTCACTGCTGCTAATATATCCATTAACTATTATACCTTTCTGAGTTGTGATCCGCCATGTTCACGTCATCAGAGGACAACTGAAATTCAGAGATCCTTATCTTCTCCTCCCTTTTGGCATAGATGGAATAATAGATATAGAACTTCCCATTGTGTTTGAAGTTGGGATGCATAGCAAGACCCAAGAATCCCCTCTCATCACCTGCCCACGGAGAGGTAAGCACAGCTTTGGAGACATTAAGGAAGGGTTTGTCTACTCGTGACCCATTAGGGAGATAGACCCAGACGTAGCCTATCTGCTCGGCTATGAAGAAGCGATGGGTTCCATCGTTGGCATGAACCATAGCTACCGGATTGCGTAGTTCATTTGCTATCTCTTGCAAGCAGAGCTGAAGACATCCTTCCTCATCCTCCTTCACATTTCCTAAGCCATTGTTTAGTTCTGCATTAGTTAGAACATTTGGGTAACAGTAGTTGACATCATCTAGGGTCAGGAATTGACAGAACTTGACAAAGTTGCTCTCTATCTCCGTTACGTCCCTGTCCTCAATAATCAGGCTAAGAGTAGAACGACAGCGGAGCCAGAACTCCATACAGTAATTGCCACATAGTCCTGGAAGATCACGGAGAGGTGTGTTGGCATCTTCTGCGTCATATAAATGGGCGGCATAGGGTGAACATTCCTAGTCGGACAGAGAAAAACATTTTTTAGATCGTAGGCCATATGAACAAGTGAAGTAAAGCAATTCTGGACCAAACCAACAGAATCTTTTGGGATAAATAAAAATTCCCATTGTTTTAAAAGAGGCCTTTAAAGAGATAGTAATACTTCATTTTATCTTTATATTATTTTGTAGGCACTAAAACATGAAGAACGATATAAGTCTTATCTCTCAAACCTTTATGGTTTATGAGATATTCACAAGCAAAGTTTTCCCTCCCGCCCCTTTTACCTAGTGTAAGCCATCTTTTCTCAGATGTGGAATGCAGTCCAGACAGATAACAGCAGGGGACAATCTTCTTCCTATGAGAACAATGAAAGCCCTGCCCCCCTTGACAAGTTTTTCAGGTTTTTCCCTATCTTAACTGAAGATTGTCCCTCTCTGCAGTCTAACAGTGCACCTCACTTCTGCTCTGGCTGAGCAGTGTTACATCAGTAAAAGGGGTGGGAGGGAGATACTTTATCACTGAATTACTCTTGAACTACACCTCTGACAGAATTGAAATAACTCTCTTCAAAGTCCAAATACTATGATGATTAATTAGAACTGCTTTTATTTTGAAACATTACTATCCCTTTAAACCTTTGAGAGGTCTCCTAAGCAAATTACATATTTTACTTTGGGCATGCCCAGTAGTAATACAAGGTTTGAGCCAGGAGGAAGGTTGTCCCAGCTCAGACACTGTATTAGTTATTAGCAACCAATGCAGAGGTAGAGAGAAGTTTCTCTGACCCTGCAGGGATCACAGAGGGATGAGATGAGTGACTCGGTAATAACAGATTTTTGAACTGTAAAACTAATATTGCTGAAGTCAGGGAAACGTCCTTTAGATTATAGGGTTTAATTAAATTTGTTTACTGTTCATATATAGGGCTGATTAACTTGAGTGACATAACTCAGCTTTCTACTGCTGTTTCATAATTTGTGTTCTTAACTCACATGCCCCTTTGATCCCATTGTGAGATGGGCATTGCTGTTAGCCGGCCCACATGAGTGTCCTTCAAACATGATTGGCTGAAGTCCTCATGAATCATCCATTCATTGGCAGTTGCAATGAGCACCGAAGTCTTGTATGTAGCCATAGACCTATACCGTTAAACATTTGAAATGGTAAAAGTAGGACATTTTTGGTTTAGGTGGTGTCTTTGGGATGCGTTACTGGTCGCAAGACATTATTGAGAATTTTTGGGTTACTTTGTGACCTTGTATGGACCCTAATATATCTCCTAATTCCTAAAGAGGTACACTTGAGAGGTATGGATGCCAAATTTCACCATAGAGGGACATGTGGGAGGTACAGACCCCTAATATCTCCTAAAGAGGGACACTTGGGCAATATAGATCCCTAACATCTCCTAAAGAGGGACACTTGGAAGGTATGTATCCCTAATAACTCCTAAAGAGGGACACTTGGGAGGTATGGATCCCTAATATCTCCTAAAGAGGGACACTTGGGAGGTATGGACCCAAAATATCACCTAAAGAGGGATCCATGGGAGGTATGTAGACCACAGTGCAGATCAACCCTGC
>CM074726.1:179483385-179599207 GCA_037306005.1 Rhinophrynus dorsalis
CTGCGCAGGAGCTACAGGTATGTGATGGGGGGCAAGTTGGAGCTGAGGGGGCATACTGGAGCTGCTGGGGCCAAGTTGGAGCGGATGGGGGGCAAAGTGGAGATGATGGGGGCAAGTTGGAGCTGAGGGGGCATAGTGGAGCTGCTGGGGGCAAGTTGGAGCTGATGGGGGTAAGATGGAGCGGATGGAGGTGAAAGTGGAGCTGATGGGGGCAAGTTGGAGCTGAGGGGGCATAGTGGAGCTGCTGGGGGCAAGTTGGAGCTGATGAGGGTAAGTTGGAGTGGATGGAGGTCAAAGTGGAGCTGATGGGGGCAAGTTGGAGCTGATGGGGGGCAAAGTGGAGCTGAAGGGGAGCAAGTGGAGCTGGTGGGGGCAAGTTGGAGCGGATGGGGGCAAAGTGGAGCTGATGGGGGCAAGTTGGAGCGGATGGGGGGCAAAGTGGAGCTGTTGGTGGCAAGTTGGAGCTGCTGGGGGCATAGTGGAGCTGCTGGGGGGCAAAGTGGAGCCGATGGGAGTAAGTTGGAGCTGATAGGGGCATAGTGGAACTGAAGGGGGGGCAAAAGTGGAGCTGGTGGGGGCAAGTTAGAGCGGATGGGGAGCAAAGTGGAGCTGATGGGGGCAAGTTGGAGCGGATGGTGGGCAAAGTGGAGCTGCTGGTGGCAATTTGGAGCTGCTGGGGGCATAGTGGAGCTGATGGGGGGCATAGTGGAGCGGATGGGGGGCATAGTGGAGCTGGTGGGGGGCAAAGTGGAGCTGGCGGGGGGCAAAGTGGAGCTGGTGGGGGGCAAAGTGGAGCTGATGGGGGTAAGTTGGAGTTGATGGGGGGCAAAGTGGAGCTGGTGGGCCAAAGTGGAGATGATAAGGGGCAAGTTGGAGCTGGTGGGGGGCATCTCTTACAGGCATCTCCAGACCAGGGGCAGACTGGCCCAGGGGGCAGAGAGAGGACAATCATGAAAAGAGGTGGGGTATAAGAAGGCGGGGTATAAAGGGGTGGGACACAAGGGGCGGAGCGAAATGGGCGGCAAAATTAGGTTTTGCCTAGGGTGGCAAAAATCCTTGCACCAGCCCTGACTGTGTGGTGTGTATTACTTTGCTCTACAGCAATAAAGCAATAAACGTCAGTATGTGTTTATACATTAGTCTGTGCAAATAAAATACTTTGGTCTTGCACTAAATCATTTATTCAGTTACATAAATCGCCAGTAATAGGTCATGAAATAACCTAAAAATTCTTACTAATGCCACGCCCACCAGCCACGCCCCCAACAATATCACCTAAAACTACAGTGTCCCTCTTTGGCCATGTGAAATGTTGGGAGGTATGCACATACACACAGTGAGCGGCAGAAACATGCAAAAGACACGCACGCACACACACACACACACACTGGAGATGGACACACATATGTAACAGAGATGTACACACACACACAACATATATAAGCAGAAACACATGCGTGCATGAGTTGTGCACCCCTCTGGCACTCAGATGGTTAAGGTATAGAGAGGCATGTGAGAGTTAAATAGCAGTGGGAAGTGTATTCATACCTGGGAACTTTGACTTGTGGAGTCCCTAGAGGGGACTGATGTGGTGCTGATGTGGAGAGACAAATGGGGCAATCTGGGTTAAAAGGGGGCGGGGCTTAATCGCGAGTAGGGGCGGGGCTTAACAGAAATGTGGAAAAGTGTTAGTAATAGGCTGGGGAAGGAGGAGATTTGGGAGGGAAATGCAAGTTTACAGTGTGAGGGGTTTGAACACACTCCCTGAGGGGTAAAACTTGATACACAACCCTGTGGCAGTCAGTGGGTTAAGTGTGTACCTGATGGCTGTCTGTCCTCTGTGTTGTATGGCAAATGATGACAGTGAAGAAATAATTCAGCAATGAGGGCCTACCTTAACCGTTTAGGTGCCATATTGTTCCTCAGTGGCTGTAGTACAGGTCCTGCTGAGGCCACTGGGAGTCAGGGTGAGTGACTGTGTGTCAGCCATATTTCTTTCTGGCTTTGTGTGTGTGTGAGTGGGGCATGTCTGTGTAATACCTGTGAACTTTGACTTGTGGAGTCCCTCATGTGGTGGTGATGTGAAGAGACAAATGGGGCAATCTGGGTTAAAAGGGGGCGGGGCTTAATCGCGAGTAGGGGCGGGGCTTAAGAGAATTGTGGAAAAGTGTTAGTAATAGGCTGGGGAAGGAGGAGAAGTGGGAGGGAAATGCAAGTTTACAGTGTGAGGGGTTTGAACACACTCACTGAGGGCTAAAACTTGATACACAACCCTGTGGCAGTCAGTGGGTTAAGTGTGTACCTGATGGCTGTCTGTCCTGTGTCTTGCATGGCAAATGATGACAGTGAAGAAATAATTCAGCGGAGGGCCTACCTTAACCCTTTGAGTGCCATTTTGTTCCCCTGGTGCTGCACTACAGGTCCTGCTGAGGCCACTGGGAGTCAGGGTGAGTGACTGTGTGTCAGCCATAGTCCTTTCTGGCTTTGTGTGTGTGTGAATGGGGCATGTCTGTGTAATACCTGTGAGTGTGTGTGTGTGTGTGTGTGAGAGTCAGCCATATTTATTTCTGGCTTTGTGTGTGTATGTGGTGCTGTGTGTGTGACTGGGGCATGTGTGTGTGTGGTGCTCTGTGTGTGTGAGTGGGGCATGTGCGTGTTTGTTTGGTGCTGTGTGAGTGGGGCATGTGTGTTTGTCTGTGGTGTAGGAGCAAGTGGCGGCCATATTGTTTCGTTCTGACTTTGATAGTGGTGGGCGGGCTGCATAGTGGGGGCGGGCCAACTCCCTGCATGACTGAATCACCCAATAGGAATAGTAACTCATGCTTTATGCCTCCCCTGGGTGTGTTTTGGCAGGCACAAAGTCTTCTTTTATATATATAGAATTCCCATCTATGTAACGAGTGCTTTTATCCCTATTTTCATTGATAGAAATTTTGGAAATGTTTATGTCTTCCCTGTGCTGCAGTTGGGTTGACATTTAGATCTGAAAAGAAAATCAGAGCAATTGTCAAATAATTGCCCATTGATAAAATATATGATTATAAAGACAAAAGAGGCAGCTTTGCTCTTTCACAACGCGTTTCATGACAGGTGGGTTCTTTCGTCTGATGAAGTGACATCATTGGCATGAAATGCGTTAGGAGGAAGCTGAATGTCTTCTCATTCTTCTATCAGTGTGTTGTTTTTTTTGTTTTAAGGTTTAAAACGATAGTATTACTTAATATATAAAAACTATATATTGTAGGATGTATCCTGCTGAGTAAAACAAGGGTAATTCCACTGTTGAGAGATGATTTATTCGCAAGGTATTGCAGTTCAACCTTGGATTTTTTTAGGTGCAGTATCTCAATTGCCTGAAAAGTTAAAGTGGTGCTGTTGCTACACCATCCTATGGACAGCTCTGGTCAACTGACCTACAATATATATATTTTTTTACATATCAAGTGTTAGTATCCCTTTAATAAACTTAATTCATTTTCTTTTTTACTATACTTTAACCAGCGGTGTGGGGATGTGACCTTCCCTTAAGGACGCTTTGATTGTTGTCGGTGCGCTGGCACATTTGACCGATGACATGTACCGACGCACTGAACGAGGATCTGAAAGAGACAGCTCCGGTCTTAGGTCATGATGAAGCAGGCGGATTGTCTGCAAAATATTTGGGTTAAGACACTACATTGCCTAGACTTTACTGGGACTCCTCCACGCCCCCTTCAAGTTTCCCCCGCCCCTGATAGGCCCCATACCAGCTCCTAGTGTTTGGGACTCACCTCACCACAAGGTTACATCCTTGGCTGGGTGAATCACACTCGATAATTCCCGACCTGACACCTAACCACTCTTTGAGACTTCATTCTGTCTGTGGAAATCATTTAGTGCCTGTAGACACCATCAGTACCAACATTAATAAGAACCAACAGGAGACCAAGGACATCATTTGAGACCAAAGAACAGGAGAGTCGGAGGACGCAGTTTGTAGGGTAAAAGGGAGAGAGTACCTGCTTGATACACGTAAAGCCCAAGAAGGACCATTGTGAGTGCATTTTATTGTATTACTTTTATTCTGTTATTAAATTTACGACACTTTCTCTCTTGCTATGTGCTCAGTTTTTAGTGCATCTAGATCCAGGTTTCCTCACACCTCTCTGCTTATCTCTGCCTATCTCTCTCTCCCACCCCTCACACCTCTCTGCCTATCGCTGCCTATCCCTCTCTCCCACCCCTCACACCTCTCTGCTTATCTCTGCCTATCTCTCTCTCCCACCACTCACACCTCTCTGCCTATCCCTCTCTCCCACCCCTCACACATCTCTGCTTATCTCTGCCTATCTCTCTCTCCCACCCCTCACACCTCTCTGCCTATCTCTCTCTCCCACCCCTCACACCTCTCTGCCTATCTCTCCCTCCCACCCCCTCACACCTCTCTGCCTATCTCTCCCTCCCACCCCCTCACACCTCTTTCCTATCTCTCTCTCCCACCCCTCACACCTCTCTGCCTATCTCTCCCTCCCACCCCCTCCCACCTCTCTCCTATCTCTCTCTCCCACCCCTCACACCTCTCTGCCTATCTCTCTCTCCAACCCCTCACACCTCTCTGCCTATCTCTCTCTCCCACCCCCTCACACCTCTCTGCCTATCTCTCTCACCTCTCACACCTCTCTGCCTATCTCTCTCTCCCACCCCTGACACCTCTCTGCCTATCTCTCTCTCCCACCCCCTCACACCTCTCTGCCTATCTCTCCCTCCCACCCCCTCACACCTCTCTCCTATCTCTCTCTCCCACCCCTCACACCTCTCTGCCTATCTCTCTCTCCCACCCCTCACACCTCTCTGCCTATCTCTCTCTCCCACCCCCACACACCTCTCAGCCTATCTCTCTCACCCCCTCACACCTCTCTGCCTATCTCTCTCTCCCACCCCTCACACCTCTCTGCTATCTCTCCCTCCCACCTCCTCACACCTCTCTGCCTATCTCTCTCTCCCACCCCTCACACCTCTCTGCCTATCTCTCTCTCCCACCCCTCACACCTCTCTGCCTATCTCTCTCTCCCACCCCCGCACACCTCTCAGCCTATCTCTCTCACCTCTCACACCTCTCTGCCTATCTCTCTCTCCCACCCCTGACACCTCTCTGCCTATCTCTCCCTCCCACCCCTCACACCTCTCTGCCTATCTCTCTCTCCCACCCCTCACACCTCTCTCCTATCTCTCTCTCCCACCCCCACACACCTCTCAGCCTATCTCTCTCACTCCCTCACACCTCTCTGCATATCTCTCACCCCCTCACACCTCTCTGCCTATCTCTCTCTCCCACCCCCTCACACCTCTCTGCCTATCTCTCTCACTGCCTCACACCTCTCTGCCTATCTCTCTCTCCCACCCCCTCACACCTCTCAGCCTATCTCGCTCACCCACTCACACCTCTCTGCCTATCTCTCTCACTCCCTCACACCTCTCTGCATATCTCTCACCCCCTCACACCTCTCTGCCTATCTCTCTCTCCCACCCCCTCACACCTCTCTGCCTATCTCTCTCACTGCCTCACACCTCTCTGCCTATCTCTCTCTCCCACCCCTCACACCTCTCTGCCTATCTCTCTCTCCCACCCCTCACACCTCTCTGCCTATCTCTCTCTCCCACCCCCACACACCTCTCAGCCTATCTCTCTCACCCCCTCACACCTCTCTGCCTATCTCTCTCTCCCACCCCTCACACCTCTCTGCTATCTCTCCCTCTCACCTCCTCATACCTCTCTGCCTATCTCTCTCTCCCACCCCTCACACCTCTCTGCCTATCTCTCTCTCCCACCCCTCACACCTCTCTGCCTATCTCTCTCTCCCACCCCCGCACACCTCTCAGCCTATCTCTCTCACCTCTCACACCTCTCTGCCTATCTCTCTCTCCCACCCCTGACACCTCTCTGCCTATCTCTCCCTCCCACCCCTCACACCTCTCTGCCTATCTTTCTCTCCCACCCCTCACACCTCTCTCCTATCTCTCTCTCCCACCCCCACACACCTCTCAGCCTATCTCTCTCACCCACTCACACCTCTCTGCCTATCTCTCTCACTCCCTCACACCTCTCTGCATATCTCTCACCCCCTCACACCTCTCTGCCTATCTCTCTCTCCCACCCCCTCACACCTCTCTGCCTATCTCTCTCACTGCCTCACACCTCTCTGCCTATCTCTCTCTCCCACCCCCTCACACCTCTCAGCCTATCTCGCTCACCCACTCACACCTCTCTGCCTATCTCTCTCACTCCCTCACACCTCTCTGCATATCTCTCACCCCCTCACACCTCTCTGCATATCTCTCACCCCCTCACACCTCTCTGCCTATCTCTCTCTCCCACCCCTTACACCTCTCTGCCTATCTCTTTCTCCCACCCCTCACACCTCTCTGCCTATCTCTCTCACCCCCTCACACCTCTCTGTCTATCACTCTCTCCCACCCCTCACACCTCTCTGCCTATCTCTCTCTCCCACCCCTCACACATCTCTGCCTATCTCTCTCACCCCCTCACACCTCTCTGCCTATCTCTCTCCCACCCCTCACACCTATCTGCCTATCTCTCTCCCACCCCTCACACCTTTCTGCCTATCTCTCTCTCCCACCCCCTCAGACCTTTCTGCCTATCTCTCTCTCCCACCCCCTCACACCTTTCTGCCTATCTCTCTCTCCCACCCCCTCATACATCTCTGCCTATCTCTCTCTCCCACCACCTCACATCTCTCTCCTATCTCTGCCTATCTCTCTCTCTCCCACTCCCTCACGCCTCACTGCCTATCTCTCTCTCTCCCCCACCCCCTCACACCTCTCTATCTCTCTCCCACCCCCTCACACCTCTCTACCGATCTTTCTCCCACCCCCTCACACATCTCTGCCTATCTCTCTCTCCCACCCCTCACACCTCTCTGCCTAACTCTGCAGATCTCTATCCCTCCCCTCTATTTACCTCTCTTCCATCCCTCTTACACCTCTCTCCTATCTCTCTCCCACCCCCTCACACCTCTCTGCCTATCTCCCCCCCACACCTCTCTTCACAATCTCTGCCTCACTCCCCCCTCTCATTTCCTCTCTCTGTCTCTTTCCCCTCTCGCTGCCCCTCAGTGTGTAATATCAGACACAGTCCCCTCTCATCGTCTCCCTGGGATTCCAAGAACAACCACAAAGACGTGTTGTGCTGTCTTCATTTCCACATGCTGATCGTTCCCTGTCCGGATGCCAGTTGTAATATTAACCTTATAAATCTCTCTAATTATGCCAAGTGCATCACATTAAAGCGTAATACCGGATGAGAGATGGTGCAGTGTTTACGTCTATGACCAGGAAGCTACTGCAATCTAATTCCCATCACTTTGAATATGAGTTCTTTGTATTTCTTGCCATCAATAAGTGAGCTGATCTTTTGAAAGTTGTCTTAAAGGGATAGTAATACTTAAAATTTTAAAAAAAATGTTGTAGGGTTTATCCCCCTGAGTAAAACAAGAGTACTCCCACTGCTGAAAGGTGTTTCATTCAAACGTTATTCATTTTCAAAGTTGAATTTTTTAGGTGCAATATCACAGTGGCCTGAAATTTTACAGTGGCGCTGTTGCTACACCATCCTATGGAGATTTATGGTCCCGGGACCAGAGCTGTCCATAGGATTGTGTAGCAACAGCGCCACTGTACAATTTCAGGCCACTGTGATATTGCACCTAAAAAAATTAAACTTTAAAAATTAATAACTTTTGAATAAAACACCTTTCAGCAGTGGGAGTACTCTTGTTTTACTCAGGGGGATAAACGCTACAACGTATTTTTTTTTTGACATTTTAAGTATTACTATCCCTTTAAAGGGGAACTATCACCACAAATAAAGTCTCACCCCAAAAATTAGCCATCCAATGATATGATTAACAATAGTACCATTAGTCAGCATAATTACCGCGTTACTGAGAAATCCTACTTCTGCCGAGACTGACGGCCAGACAACAGCTCAGACATCTTTGCTTACTGACGTCTGCACGCCTGCATGTCAGTCCTGGTCTCCCCTAGGAGGCGCTGCATGGTACCTTTAAGTACCAGAAGGGACTGACGGCACAAGCGCGCAGATGCCTCTAAAGTGCTGTTGCCTAGCCACCAGTGTCGGCAGAAGTAGGATTTCTTAGTAATGCGGTAATTAGGATAATAGTATTATTGCTAAGCTTATCACTAGATGGCTAATTGTTGGGGAGAGTCTTTATTTGGGGTGATAGTTCCCCTTTAAATATAAACTGTTAGTTCAAATAAAAAATGTATCACCCAAAGCCAGAGTACTCTGATCTTTGTATTACTAAAACTTTATTAATATGGCTACTACAAATGAATTAATCAATTTGAAGCTACTCTGGCTCTTAATATACAACATACCTGGACTGGACTCCACGCAAGTTGCAATATCACCACCAGAGGGCGCTCTTAATTTACACAAGGAAATTATATTAACTAGTAAAGATTGCTAAAAAGCTAAACCAGGCTATTTTCTCCACTTTTTATTGCTCAGCTTGCCTAAGGTGAAAGCGAGGGTTGCATTTTCAGGAAGCCAGGCCTCACAGTGAAAGCACAATGGGGCATATGTCTAAAGTGACAAAAATAGAACAATTCTGGATCAAAGTATTTGCACTCTAGGGGAAACTAAACATTGTAATTGATCTATATAAGGCGTTTAACTCCTTGAATACTGGAGAGGTCGCCAATGCACTTCGTTTGGAGACCTCTTGAGCATTCAAGAAGTTAAAAATCCCCATTTAAATCAATGAGAATTTTGAAATGTTTATTTTTTCCCATGATGCAGTGGGATTGTTGCCAAATAATGCCTCTTTTTCTATACATATGCCACAATGAGCTCTTTAAAGTGGATGCCACTTTGAATTTGTTTCCATATTTGAAATAAAAATCCTAAGCAATGTGTTATGTCAGCCAAAAGCCCAGCACATGCATAGATTAGGTGATCTTCACATGATTCTTTCTGGATAAGGTAAAAGCAAAAGTCTCTTAGTACAGCACAGAGCTTAAAGGGATAGTAATACTTAGTTTTATCTTTATTTTATTTTGTAGCCATTAAAAAAACATGAAGAACGATATAAGTCTTATCTGAAGAATGATGTAAGTCTTATCTCTCAAACCTTTATGGTTTGAGAGATATTCACAAGCAAAGTTTCCCCTCCTGTCCCTTTTACCTAGTGTAAGCCATCTCTTCTCAGATGTGGAATCCAGTCCATAGACCAGACAGATAACAGCAGGGGACAATCTTCTTCCTATGAGAATAATGAAAGCCCTGCCCCCCTTGACAAGTTTTTCATGTTTTTCCCTTATCTTAAATGAAGATTGTCCCTCTTTGCAATCTACCTGGGCACCTCCCTTCTGATCTGGCTGAACAGTGTTACATCAGTAAAAGGGGCGGGAGGGGGATACTTTATCATTCAATTACTCTTGAATTACAACTCTGACAGTATTGAAATAACACTCTCCAAAGTCCAAATACTATGATGATTAATTAGAGCTGCTTTTATTATGAAACATTAATATCCCTTTAATTAGCAGATGAAAAGCTTCCAATAAACACCATTAGGATGAAATGGAAACACAGATTTTAACAGCAGAAGAGAACCATCTGGCCCATGCTGTCTGCCCATTTCCCTGTCTAATTAATCCTTCATGTGCCAGAGAGGAATCCGACTTATTGCATTGCAATGCAGTGGATACATGTCTGGCACTCAAAGGGTTAGCAGTCTTACACACTTCTCTCAATAGACTTATGTCTATTCTAGGCATTTTTTGAATTCCCTAACAGAATTTATCCCTACCACCTCTGCTGGGAGTCTGTTCCATGCGTCTATCACCCTTTCTGTAAAGTACTTAGGTGCTTTACTTCTGAATTTCCTACCCTGTAACTTTAGATCATAACCACTTGCTTCACTGTTCCTCTTTTATTGAAAAAAAAATGTTACCCTCCTGAGCAGTATTACAGCTCTTAATATATTTAAAGGGGAACTATTACCCCAAATAAAGTCTCTCCCCAACAATTACCCATCTAGCAATAAGCTTAAAGGGATAGTAAACTTGGGAAAAAAGTACAGGCGAAATGATAGGAAAAACTAAAAAATACTTACTGCCCTCATTTCCATCTCTCAAACCGTTATGATTTGAGAGATATAAGAAAATAAAGTCCTCCGTTCCCTCCCCTTTGTGCCTGACGAGCTGTAAAGCTGTCAGAGGCAGAATCCGGTCGCCCGACTGTAGGCGGCTCTTCAGCAGAGCTGATATCGGGATATCTAACTATAATTACTTCATCGGTATGGTCTACAACATGTGCTTGCAAGCCAGGCACACGCTGTAGGCCATTCCGATGGAGTAATTATAGTTATATATCTCAATGACAGAGCTCCTGAAGAGCGGCCGCCTGGTCCCGGAAGCAGGAACTCATGACATCCTCTATACAGCGGACGCATGAGTAGTGGGAGGGAGCGGAGGTCTTTATTTTCTTACATCTCTCAAATCATAACGGTTTGAGAGATAGGAATGAGGGCAGTATGTATTTTTTAATTGTTCCTAACATTTCGCCTGTACTTTTTCCCCTGAGTTTACTATCCCTTTAACAATAATAGTATTAGCCAGCAGAATCATCGCGTTACGCAGAAAGCCTCCTTCAGCCGAGACTGACGTCCAGGCAACAGCGCTTTAGAGGCATCTGCGTCAGTTCCTTCTGCTACCTAAAGGAACCATGCAACGCCCCCTAGAGGAGACCGACAGCACAGACGCACAGATGTCTGTAAACAAAGATGTCTGCGCTGTTGCCTGGCCATCAGTCTCGGCAGTAGGATTTCTGAGTAACACAGTCATTTTGCTGGCTAATAGCACTATTGTTAAGCTTATCGTTAGATGGCTAATTGTTGGGGAGAGACTTTATTTGGGGTGATAGTTCCCCTTTAAAGGTTTTTATCATTTCACCAATCTCCCTCGTTTTTTCCAAGCTATACATATTAGGTTCTCTGAGTTCATCTGGTACCCTGTGTCATTAAGACCTTGCACCACTTAGTGGTTATTCTTTGAACTGCCTCTAATTTATTAATGTCGTCCTGGAGATGTGGCCTCCAGAACTGTATACAGTACTCCAGGTGACGTCTTACCAGTGTACGTATGTTTGTGTTTGTATATAATGTTTCCCTATTTGTGTAAATACGTAATTCTTTACTGTAAAAGCTCTTCAGGATATACTTGAAAATGCGAGAAATCTCAGTGTATTTTTCCCGGGAGAACATTTTCTAAATACATTTTCTAAATAAATAAATCTATAGCGTTAGGACCTCTCTCTTCCTGCTGCCTATTTACATACAGCCAAGAACCCAGTTTGCTTTTCCCACTGCGTTACTTCATTGCTTGCATATGGTACACCACTGCGATATGGATTGTTCTGGGCACGCCTACAAGTATGATTTTGGGAGTGGCCAGCACAGCCGAAGTACGGCTATTCACAATGTGGCTCTCTAACTTACACGGCCTAATGAGAAATATGACCCTGATTATTGTTTAGAAAAGGGGTAGGCAAGCTAGTAGGCAATACAGCAACCATATTTTCCAAACTGGCGTTGGCTGTTTGCAGATGATAGAAGTTTTATTCTTCAAGAGCTGGAAAGCCAAAGGGTACCTACATCTATTCTAGCACAAAGGATAGGGGATCATTTTGGGATCAGTAAGGAATATATGTCTGAGACAGACATACGACTATGCAAGACTGTGCATTATAAAGGGATAGTAATGTTTCAAAATAAATGCAGCTCCGATTACTCTTTATAGTTTTTGGCCCATGCAGACCATAATTATCATTCTGTACGATGTGTAGTTCCAGAGTAATTGAATTATAAAGTGTCCCCCTCCTGCCCCTTTTACCTGTGTAAAGATGTACAGCAAGACTGTCAGGATGGATCGCAGAGAGGGACAATCTTCTGTGAGTGTAAGAAAAAACTTGCTCTCCTCCTTTAAGGGAATCGGAAGATTTGGCGCGATGCAAGAAACGTGCGGAATCGCTATTTCCTGTGTGAAAACCACTAGGGAATAGGTTTGCGCATGATTTTGTTGAATTGCGCATGAAAAAAAATCAAGATTAGCGAACAGCTGCGCATATTTATTTTTTGTGGGTGTGGCCAGGATTAACAAATCTGTGTGAGTGGAATAGCGAATGCGCCCAATGCAGGAAGTGTAATTGCGAATGAATTTATACGTCTGTGTAGTGTTGTAGTAAAAAGGATTTTTCTATGCACGATTCAAGAAGCGTTTGGTATTCAGCTTCCTGGATTAGAACATGCGCAAAATCTATCTGCGCACAAAAATGCCTTTATCCAATGCAAACGTTTCTTGCATCGAGTCAATTGTCCCTTGCTGTGAGCTGTCTGGTCCAGTGAAAAAGGGGAGGGAGGGGGCACTTTATAATTCAATTTCTCTGGAACTACAACTCGTAGCGAATGATAATTAAAGGGATAGTAATACTTCGTTTTATCTTTATTTTATTTTGTATGCATTAAAAAAACATGAAGAACGATATAAGTCTTATCTCTTAAACCTTTATGGTTTGAGAGATATTCACAAGCAAAGTTTCCCCTCCCGCCCCTTTTACCTAGTGTAAGCCATCTCTTCTCAGATGTGGAATCCAGTCCATAGACCAGACAGATAACAGAAGGGGACAATCTTCTTCCTATGAGAACAATGAAAGCCCTGCCCCCCTTGACAAGTTTTTCAGGTTTTTCCCTTATCTTAATTGAAGATTGTCCCTCTCTGCAGTCTACCTGGGCACCTGCCTTCTGATCTGGCTGAACAGTGTTACATCAGTAAAAGGGGCGGGAGGGGGATACTTTGTCATTGAATTACTCTTGTACTACAACTCTGACAGAATTGAAATAACACTCTCCAAAGTCCAAATACTATGATGATTAATTAGAGCTGCTTTTATTATGAAACATTACTATCCCTTTAAGCTCTACATGGTCCAAAGACTATCTTATATAATAATTTGCTAAAACGTGTGTAACGCAGCGTCATGCGCAGTAGAGACTGCCCGCGCCGTGGCTGATACAGAGCTATATCAGCCGTGGCGCGGACAGTCTCTTCTACGCGTGACTGCCTCGCGACCGGGTAGCAGTGGCACTGTGGCCCGTGTATCGGGCTGTTCTACTAGTAAAGAATATTTTGAGCTGCAGTTATTTTGAAACATTACTATCCCTTTAATTATATAGGAAAATTGGTAGACTGGATGTGCCAATTGGTTCTTATCTACAGTCAAAATATTTGTTTCTATGTCATGTCCAGCACAGCGTACCTGGCACAGAATGTTCTTGATATATTCCCCGCAGATGCTGACCCCGGTATGGTCCAGATACTCCGTAATGTAGCGGTACCTGCCGGCGATAGCCTCGTCCCGAGCAGCGTCACAGCATCCGAAGGAGGAATAGGCTGTGCAGAACGTCAGGGGTTGGAAGGGCTGAAATGGGGGCTTGTAATCCAGGCACTGGGGGTGACCGTCCACCAGGCAGGGACCCAGAGTCAGCAGCAAGGTCAGGGTAAAGCCTGCCCAGGCTGGCATAAGGAAGATGGGAGCAGAGCAAAGGATTCTGGGAGATTTGCTTGTGCTCTGAACTCTTTGTTTCTTAGCATCTGTTCTCTGTAATGGTCTCATGTTATGGATAGATTTCTCTCACACGTTTATCCTTCCAAGTCCTTTTCACCAGTCCCCACTGTCCTTCTCACTGTCTTCTGTCTCCCTTATTCTGGCTGTCGGCTTCTTTAATTACTCATTCTCCCCCCTTCCTTCCTTCCTTCCCTACCTATTCATCTTTCACTTCCCATCCTTCTCCCTCCTCCCCTCTTTACTCCGTTCCTGATCTATTTATCTGTCTGTATCTTTCCTTCCTCCACTCTCCCTCTCTACCTGTCCCCCAACTTGCAGTCCCCTCTCTTCCTTCTCTCTCACTGCCCTGCTTCTCTTTCATTCCTTCTCCGCTCCCATAACACATGAGGCTGATCCTAAATCTGATCCACATCCAACACCAGCCCCTCACTGCACATTCTCTCCCTGACTCGTCTCCGTCTTCCCCTCCTCCCCTCTAATCCCCTACACCAATTGTCTGATCTCTCACCAGCCCACTACAGACCCGGGATCTCTTCAAATTACCCGACTGTGTCACATCTCCAGAAACACAGAAATGTACAGACTGACTGTGAGTAAGAGACGACCGGAACATCTCGCCTGCCTGTTCTGTTATCCACCACAAGGAGATGGACTGAAGTGATGCAATATTGTTGCAAACCAGGTGCACCAAATAGAAGATTCCAAAACTTCCCATTGAGTTAAATGAAGATTTTTAAGAGGTCTCTGACACATTGCAGAGCTTTGGTTATAGACTACAGGGGGAGATGTACTAAGGTGTGATAAAGAGGAGATAACTTCTCCAGTGAGATAAACGCTCCAGTTCCTATGTTATTCTATGGGAGATATTTAGTTATAGACTACAGGGGAGATGTACTAAGGTGTGATAAAGAGGAGATAAACTCTCCAGTGAGATAAACTCTCCAGTTCCTATGTTATTCTATGGGAGAGATTTAGTTATAGACTACAGGGGAGATGTACTAAGGTTTGATAAAGAGGAGATAACTTCTCCAGTGAGATAAACTCTCCAGTTCCTATGTTATTCTATGGGAGATCTTTAGTTATAGACTACAGGGGAGATGTACTAAGGTGTGATAAAGAGGAGATAACTTCTCTCCAGTGAGATAAACTCTCTAGTTCCTATGTTATTCTATGGGAGAGATTTAGTTATAGACTACATGGGAGATGTACTAAGGTGTGATAATGAGGAGATAACTTCTCCAGTGAGATAAACTCTCCAGTCCCTATGTTATTCTATGGGAGAGATTTAGTTATAGACTACAGGGGAGATGTACTAAGGTGTGATAAAGTGGAGATAACTTCTCCAGTGAGATAAACTCTCCAGTCCCTATGTTATTCTATGGGAGAGATTTAGTTATAGACTACAGGGGAGATGTACTAAGGTGTGATAAAGAGGAGATAACTTCTCCAGTGAGATAAACTCTCCAGTTCCTATGGTATTCTATGGGAGATCTTTAGTTATAGACTACAGGGGAGATGTACTAAGGTGTGATAAAGAGGAGATCACTTCTCCAGTGTGATAAACTCGCCAGTTCCTATGTTATTCTATGGGAGATATTTAGTTATAGACTACAGGGGAGATGTACTAAGGTGTGGTAAAGAGGAGATAACTTCTCCAGTGAGATAAACTCTCCAGTTCCTATGTTATTCTATGGGAGATCTTTAGTTATAGACTACAGGGGAGATGTACTAAGGTGTGATAAAGAGGAGATAACTTCTCTCCAGTGAGATAAACTCTCTAGTTCCTATGTTATTCTATGGGAGAGATTTAGTTATAGACTACATGGGAGATGTACTAAGGTGTGATAATGAGGAGATAACTTCTCCAGTGAGATAAACTCTCCAGTCCCTATGTTATTCTATGGGAGAGATTTAGTTATAGACTACAGGGGAGATGTACTAAGGTGTGATAAAGAGGAGATAACTTCTCCAGTGTGATAAACTCTCCGGTTCCTATGTTATTCTATGGGAGATCTTTAGTTATAGACTACAGGGGAGATGTACTAAGGTGTGATAAAGAGGAGATAACTTCTCCAGTGAGATAAACTCTCCAGTTCCTATGTTATTCTATGGGAGATCTTTAGTTATAGACTACAGGGGAGATGTACTAAGGTGTGATAAAGAGGAGATAACTTCTCCAGTGAGATAAACTCTCCAGTTCCTATGTTATTATATGGGAGAGATTTAGTTATAGACTACAGGGGAGATGTACTAAGGTGTGATAAAGAGGAGATAACTTCTCCAGTGAGATAAACTCTCCAGTTCCTATGTTACTCTATGGGAGAGATTTAGTTATAGACTACAGGGGTAGATGTACTAAGGTGTGAGGAGATAACTTCTCCAGTGTGATAAACTCTCCAGTTCCTATGTTACTCTATGGGAGGGGTTTTGGTATAGACTACAGGGGGAGATGTACTAAGGTGTGATAAAGAGGAGATAACTTCTCCAGTGAGATAAACTCTCCAGTTCCTATGTTATTCTATGGGAGAGATTTAGTTATAGACTACAGGAGAGATGTACTACAGTGTGATAAAGAGGAGATAACTTCTCCAGTGAGATAAACTCTCCAGTTCCTATGTTATTCTATGGGAGATCTTTAGTTATAGACTACAGGGGAAGATGTACTAAGGTGTGATAAAGAGGAGATAACTTCTCCAGTGTGATAAACTCTCCAGTTCCTATTTTATTCTGTAGGAGAGATTTAGTTATAGACTACAGGGGAGATGTACTAAGGTGTGATAAAGAGGAGATAACTTCTCTAGTGAGATAAACTCTCCAGTTCCTATGTTATTCTATGGGAGAGATTTAGTTATAGACTACAGGGGTAGATCTACTAAGGTGTGATAAAGAGGAGATAACTTCTCCAGTGTGATAAACTCTCCAGTCCCTATGTTATTCTATGGGAGAGATTTAGTTATAGACTACAGGGGAGATGTACTAAGGTGTGATAAAGAGGAGATAACTTTTCCAGTGAGATAAACTCTCCAGTTCCTATGTTATTCTATGGGAAACTTTAGTTATAGACTACAGGGGAGATGTACTAAGGTGTGATAAAGTGATATAAACTCTTCAGTCCCTCTGTGATTCTGTGGTGCGCCGCACCAAGACTGAAAACTACCGGATTAAGCATTTTGATTTTAGAATAAAAGTCATTTGTTAAATGGATAGCAATACTGAAAATGTAAAAAAAATATATGCTGTAGGGTTTAACCCCTTGAGCAAAACAATGATGGTTTATTGAAAAGTTATTATAGCCCAAATTTGATTTTTACAATGCCACTGTACAATTTTAGGCCACTGTGATACTGCACCTAAAACAATTCAAGTTTGAGCTGTAATACATTTTAAATATTACCATCCCTTTAAATAAACATTAATGTGAGTTTTATTGCTATGGAGCAATATGATACACTTGTATACGCACCACACAGTCTGATCTCCTAAACACAGGGACACCAGGGTGATACACTAAACACAGGGACACCAGGGTGATACACTTATATACACACCGCACAGTCTGATCTCCTAAACACAGGGACACCAGGGTGATACACTTATATACACACCACACAGTCTGATCTCCTAAACACAGGGACACCAGGGTGATACCCTTATATAAACACCACACAGTCTGATCTCCTAAACACAGGGACACCAGGGTGATACACTTATATAAACACCACACAGTCTGATCTCCTAAACACAGGGACATCAGGATGATACACTTATATACACACCACCCAGTCTGATCTCCTAAACACAGGGACACCAGGGTGATACATTTATATACATACCACACAGTCTGATCTCCTAAACACAGGGACACCAGGGTGATACACTTATATACACACCACACAGTCTGATCTCCTAAACACAGGGACACCAGGGTGATACACTTATATACACACCACACAGTCTGATCTCCTAAACACAGGGACACCAGGGTGATACACGTATATACACACCACACAGTCTGATCTCCTAAACACAGGGACATCAGGGTGATACACGTATATACACACCACACAGTCTGATCTCCTAAACACAGGGACACCAGGGTGATACACTTCTATACACACCACACAGTCTGATCTCCTAAACACAGGGACACCAGGGTGATACACTTCTATACACACCACACAGTCTGATCTACTAAACACAGGGACACCAGGGTGTCAAGTTTGAGCTGTAATACATTTTAAATATTACCATCCCTTTAAATAAACATTAATGTGAGTTTTATTGCTATGGAGCAATATGATACACTTGTATACACACCACACAGTCTGATCTCCTAAACACAGGGACACCAGGGTGATACACTTATATAAACACCACACAGTCTGATCTCCTAAACACAGGGACATCAGGATGATACACTTATATACACACCACCCAGTCTGATCTCCTAAACACAGGGACACCAGGGTGATACATTTATATACATACCACACAGTCTGATCTCCTAAACACAGGGACACCAGGGTGATACACTTCTATACACACCACACAGTCTGATCTCCTAAACACAGGGACACCAGGGTGATACACTTCTATACACACCACACAGTCTGATCTCCTAAACACAGGGACACCAGGGTGATACACTTCTATACACACCACACAGTCTGATCTACTAAACACAGGGACACCAGGGTGTTACACTTATATATACACCACACAGTCTGATCTCCTAAACACAGGGACACCAGGGTGATACACTTCTATACACACCACACAGTCTGATCTCCTAAACACAGGGACACCAGGGTGATACACTTATATACACACCACACTGTCTGGTCTCCTAAACACAGGGACTCCAGGGTGATACACTTCTATACACACCACACAGTCTGATCTCCTAAACACTGGGATACCAGGGTGATACAGTATATACACACCACACAGTCTGATCTCCTAAACACAGGGACACCAGGGTGATACACTTATATACACACCACACAGTCTGATCTCCTAAACACAGGGACACCAGGTGATATACTTATATACACACCACACAGTCTGATCTCCTAAACACAGGGACACCAGGGTGATACACTTATATACACACCACACAGTCTGATCTCCTAAACACAGGGACACCAGGGTGACACACTTATATACACACCACACAGTCTGATCTCCTAAACACAGGGACACCAGGATGATACACTTATGTACATACCATACAGTCGGATCTCCTAAACACAGGGACACCAGGGTGATACACTAATATACACACCACACAGTCTGATCTCCTAAACACAGGGACACCAGGGTGATACATTTATACACACCACACAGTCTGATCTCCTAAACACAGGGACACCAGGGTGATACACTTCTATACACACCACACAGTCTGATCTCCTAAACACAGGGACACCAGGGTGATACACTTCTATACACACCACACAGTCTGATCTCCTAAACACAGGGACACCAGAGTGATACACTTATATACACACCACACAGTCTGATCTCCTAAACAAAGGGACACCAGGGTGATACACTTATATACACACCACACAGTCTGATCTCCTAAACACAGGGACACCAGGGTGATACACTTATATATACACACCACACGGTCTGATCTCCTAAACACAGGGACATCAGGGTGATACATTTATATACACACACCACACAGTCTGATCTCCTAAACACAGGGACACCAGGGTGATACACTTCTATACACACCACACAGTATGATCTCCTAAACACAGGGACACCAGGGTGATACACTTCTATACACACCACACAGTCTGATCTCCTAAACACAGGGACATCAGGGTGATACACTTATATACACACCACACAGTCTGATCTCCTAAACACAGGGACACCAGGGTGATACACTTATATACACACAACACAGTCTGATCTCCTAAACACAGGGACACCAGGGTGATACACTTACATACACAACACACAGTCTGATCTCCTAAACACAGGGACACCAGGGTGAGAAAGAGGGACAGAGGGATTTGGGTCTCAGAGAGGGGTTGTAATGATTTAAGAGGTATGTTCTTTCCCATAGATAAATCTAATTTAGAAAGTGAGTGGATCTGTGTTGGTCCCAGAAAAAGTAAATGACTTTGCAGCCAGTGACGTCTGTTACCGGCTCAGTTTACTGTGGTGAAGACTCCAAGGCAATCCAGTCGGAAATCCAAGAAAAATAGTCATTTAATGCTCTTTTACATAGTAAGAAAAATTAAAGAAAGGTGAACACCTCCAAATAATTACCCCTCATTTATCCTTATCTGGGCATAAAATCCTAATGACCATTACGAATCAACATACCTGGCAACTTTTTTAAAATGACAAGTAGGAATGGAGGAGGGAGTTTCCAAATGTCACAGTGTGGGTGGTGCTTAATTGGATTGGACAGGATGTGGCTGAGGGGAGGCGGGGTTTCCAAAAAATGGGCAGAATAGAGCAGGAGTGGTCAGAATGGGAAGTAAAGTAGATGGGGTTACAATAGAACTGTGACTGACCTAGTTAAGCACACCAGAAACCCGATTCTTAATTCCGAAAATGTGCGTCTCTTGGGCAGATCCGGAGAATTCTCAGCTGAGGAGGGCAGGTAACTTGGGGAGCAAATGCGATGGATCAAGTGGCCCATTTCTACTATCGTTCCATCCCAGCAGGCACATGCACACATAGACACCAAGGGGGGCATGAGCACCTGCCCTTTTTGTCCAAAGTGCCCTCGTGCCCTTTTAACAAAAAAAAAAGTTGCCTCGCTGCCCACACTAACCCCCCCACTGCCCAGTCAGGTCTGTGCCTCCTTCAGGACAGACCTGTAGATGCAGTGCTCCCTCGTCGTCTCTTTAGCATTACAGAGCGCTGGGAGATGACATCATCTCTCAGCGCTCTGCATGAAGAGAAGACCACACGGGAGCTCCAGCAGCTACAGGCCTGTGCCAAAGGAGGCACATACAGACCTCTCCTGCCGCTGGACCACCAGGGAAGAGGTAGGAAACGGACACTGGGGGACAATGTGGAAATGATGGGGCAATATGGATCTGATGGGGGGCAAGATGGAGACGATGGCAATGTAGAGATGATGAGGCAATGTATGTGAGGGTAAGCTGGAGCTGATGGCAATATGGAGCGGATGGGGGGCACTATGGAGATGAAGGGGGCAATGTGAGGGTAAGTTGGAGCTGGTGGGGCAATATGGAGCTGATGGCGCAATATGGAGCTGATGGGGGCAATGTGGGGGCAATATGGAGCTGATGGGGGCAATATGGAGATAAAGGGGGCAATGTGAGGGTACATTGGAGCTGGTGGGGCAATATGGAGCTGATGGGGCAATATGGAGCTGATGGGGGCAATGTGGGGGCAATATGGAGCTGTTGGGGGAAATGTGAGGGTAAGTTGGAGATGATGGGGGGCAATATGGAGCTGACAGGGGACAATGTAAGGGCAATATGGAGATGACGGGGGGCAATGTGGAGATTAGGAGCATTGTGATGTGTCCAGTGGAGATGGCCAATGGGGAGGGGCGCTTTAGATTTCTGTGCCTACAGGCTCCTGAGATGTAAATTATTTTCTTTTTTTTAAATATATATTTTGAATAAATAATTATGAGAAGTGCCCTTTCTTTCATTTGAGCCCCTGCCCCCAAAATATCTGTGCACGTCCCTGCATCCCACTCCGCCCCCTTTTGTTAATTTTAAAATTGGCATTAATGTTCTGAAGTAAGGCAACTGATATGGCTTAATTCACAGCTGAAATGGGTGTACACCCTGGGTGACCACTTCCTGCCCTCTTTATGACACAAAGACAATTAAGCCCCACACCTTTATGACATGAATTTCGTCATTGACATCTCCGTGGTCGGCAGCACATGAGCCCTCTTTGGGGGCTAAATAGGAGGAAATTCCCAGGTATATACATTTTGACTATATGGTTTAGAGTAGCGCAGTACATTTCGTTGATGAAAAGTAGTTCACGTAAAAGAAAAGATTGGAGACCCATGATCTAAGGCAATGACGGGCAACCTGAGCCCCCTCCCCCCGCTGTTCAGGAATACAATTCCCATCATGCTGGGAATTATAGGAATTGTGGTCCTGGACAGCTGGAAGTTATCAGGCTCCTCAGCCCTAAAAACATATTTTTTCCTAGGGTCAGTGAGTCATCATTCGAGGTCAATGTATGAGCAGTAGTAAATAGGAATGTTCTGTAGCCGCAGGCATGGGGAGGTGCTTAGCAATGTCATTTTCAGACACAAATGCAATTTTTGGCTTCTAGTTGATAACTCACCACTATTTCTCCTGCCTGCAGAGCATTTCTGGGTTTTGTGCAATGGAATTTGTTATTTGACACTTTCTGACAAAATCAGATATCTTCTTCCTGGAGAACATTAACCCTTTAGATGCTGGATAGATTTATCAGACCCCCTGTTCTGTTCCCCTCTCATATCTCACAATGCACTCCCAGCTTTAGCAACATGTCTGCTCCCAGGGAAACATACCCACCAATAGTGCAATAGATACATAAAAGCTGGGTAGGAAGGAGGAAAAGTGGGTGGGAAGTGGGTTGAATAGCATGGGAAGGAGGAGAAGTGGGCGGGAGGTGGGCAAAGCAGGGTGGGAAGTAGAAGAAGTGGAGAACAGGGTGGGAAGGAGGAAAAGTAGTTGGAAGTGGGAGGAACAGGGTTGGAAGGAGAAGAAGTGGGTGGGAAGTGGGAGGAACAGGATGGGAAGGAGGAGAAGTGGGTGGGAAGTGGGAGGAACAGGGTGGGAAGGAGGAGAAGTGGGTGGGAAGTAGGAGGAACAGGGTGGGAAAGAGGAGAAGTGGGTGGGAAGTGGGAGGAACAGGGTGGGAAGGAAGAGAAGTGGGTGGGTAGTGGGAGGAACAGGGTTGGAAGAAGGAGAAGTGGGTGGGAAATGGGAGGAACAGGGTGGGAAGGAGAAGTGGGAGGAAAAGGTTGGAAGGAATAGAAGTGGGTGGGAAATGGGAGGAACAGGGTGGGAAGGAGAAGAAAATCATCACCCCGGAAAATCAGCCTCTAGGTGGGAAGTGGGAGGAACAGTGTGGGAAGGAGAAGAAGTGAGTGGAAAATGGGAGGAACAGAGTGGGAAGGAGGAAAAGTGTGTGGGAAGTGGGAGGAACAGGGTGGGAAGGAGGAAAAGTGGGTGGGAAGTGGGAGGAACAGAGTGGGAAGGAGGAAAAGTGGGAGGGAAGTGTAAGGAACAGGGTGGGAAGGAGGAGAAGTGGGTGGGAAGTGGGTGGGAAGTGGGAGGAACAGGATGGGAAGGAGAAGAAAATCATCACCGGAGAATCAGCCTCTGGGTAGGAAGTGGGATGAACAGGGTTGGAAGGAGGAGAAGTGGGGGGGTAGTGGGAGAAACAGGGTGGGAAGGAGGAGAAGTGAGTGGGAAGTGGGAGGAACAGGGTGGGAAAGAGGAGAAGTGAGTGGGAAGTGGGAGGAATAGGGTGGGAAGGAAGAGAAGTGGGAGGAACAAGGTGGGAAGGAGGAGAAGTGGGTGGGAAGTGGGAGGAACAGGATGGGAAGGAGAAGAAAATCATCACCGGAGAATCAGCCTCTGGGTAGGAAGTGGGATGAACAGGTTTGGAAGGAGGAGAAGTGGGGGGGGTAGTGGGAGAAACAGGTTGGGAAGGAGGAGAAGTGAGTGGGAAGTGGGAGGAACAGGGTGGGAAAGAGGAGAAGTGAGTGGGAAGTGGGAGGAATAGGGTGGGAAGGAAGAGAAGTGGGAGGAACAAGGTGGGAAGGAGGAGAAGTGGGTGGGAAGTGGGAGGAACAGGATGGGAAGGAGAAGAAAATCATCACCGGAGAATCAGCCTCTGGGTAGGAAGTGGGATGAACAGGGTTGGAAGGAGGAGAAGTGGGGGGGTAGTGGGAGAAACAGGGTGGGAAGGAGGAGAAGTGAGTGGGAAGTGGGAGGAACAGGGTGGGAAAGAGGAGAAGTGAGTGGGAAGTGGGAGGAATAGGGTGGGAAGGAAGAGAAGTGGGAGGAACAAGGTGGGAAGGAGGAGAAGTGAGTGGGAAGTGGGAGGAACAGGGTGGGAAGGAGAAGAAAATTATCACCGGAGAATCAGCCTCTGGCCCCACAGACCCAGTAATTCAGTCTGAAAACCGGAGTCTCTAGGGCAGATCTGTAGGGTTCCCAAGTATAAGAATACCTTGAGATAGCTCTCTTTGTCACGTACATCGTGAAGAACATTTAGTTACACACTTATACACAAATAGAAACAAGAAATATCAAAGTAACACATTAGCATACCTGGGAAATTTTTGTTCTAACTTCCCCGAAGGTGGCGGTAATGTTTCATAATAAAAGCAGCTCTAACTAATGATCATAGTATTTGGACTTTGGAGAGTGTTATTTCAATTCTGTCAGAGTTGTAGTTCCAGAGTAATTCAATGACAAAGTATCCCCCTCCCACCCCTTTTACTGATGTTACACTGCTCAGCCAGATCAGAAGGGAGGTGCCCAGGTAGACTACAGAGAGGGACAATCTTCAATTAAGATAAGGGAAAAACCTGAAAAACTTGTCAAGGGGGGCAGGGCTTTCATTGTTCTCATAGGAAGAAGACCTGTTTTTACAGCACTCCTGCAGGACCAGGATATACCAGGATACCCCTCTGACACCCAAAGAGTTAAACACGGAAGGAATGCTAGAGAGATCTCAGAGGAGTTAGACGTTCAGTCAATGGCATTGTGGGGAATTTTTCTTTGTGCCCTATGGTGCAGTTAAGTATTTTCCCTAAGGGACAAATTAAAAATCGCAAAAATTCCATATCTGAAAGGACTTGTAATTCTTTGGGGACAATGTAATAGATTAGCACTATGACAGCACTATACAAACTGTTTTTGCACTTTATTTAATACTTCAGAAGCGCCAGCACTTATTAACCCGCTAATGACCAGTGACATGCCAGGACTGTCATGACGGTCCATGAGTTAAGGACCGGAGATAGTCCTGGCACGTCATTCATTTTTTTTTATCAAAATGCTCCTGCGCTGTGATCACAGAGGGAGTCTAAAACGGACTCTTCCAAGACTGCAGCGGTCAGTTTTAGCATCTCTCACGTGGGATCACTCACACATACCGGCTCTCCAAACACAAAAAAAATGGAGTTGGTCCTCCGGTGCAGATAACCCCTTGACTGCCGGTCCTTAAGAGGTTAAAAGGTCCCCTTAAATGTACAATTAGTAGGGAGATGTTTTCTGCTCCTCTCTTACAATCAGACCTGTATGGTGGCTGCTTCTTAAAGGGATAGTAATGTTTCAGAATAAAAGCAGCTCTAATGAATCTTCATAGCATCTGGTCGATGGAGAGTGTTATTTCAATACTGTCAGAGTTGTAGTTCAAGAGTAATTGAATGATAAAGTATCCCCCTCCCACCCCTTTTACTGATGTAACACTGCTCACCTCAGAGCAGCAAGACTGTCCGGAGGGATCACAGAGAGGGACAATCTTCAGTGATCATAAGGGAGAACCTGAAAAACCTGTCAAGGGGGGCAAGGTTTTCCTTATGATCACAGTAAGAAGATTGTCTCTTGCTGTAATCTGTCCGGTCAAGAGACCAGATTCCACATCTGGAGGGAGGTGGCTTGCACTTGGTAAAAGGGGCAGGAGGGGGATACTTTATCATTCAATTACTCTTGAACTACAACTCTGACAGTAATGAAATAACACTCTCCATGGACCAAATACTATGAAGATTAATTGGAGCTGCTGTTTTGTGAAACATTACTATCCCTTTAATAGAAGAAGACCGCACAGAAATGTAAAGGTATGATACTAAATACAGCTTTATTCACAGATCACAACACAAAAGCCACATGAGGTGAACTGTCTTACACATTTCGCACCTGAGTGCTTAAGCATATTGTATCTGATTAGGCATTCAGGTGCGAAACGCGTAAGACAGTTCACCTGGTGTGGCATTTGTGTTGTGATCTGTGAATAAAGCTTTTTTAAGTATTATACCTTTACGTTCCTGTGTGGTCTTCTTCTCTTCAATTGTCTTAAAGTGAGAGTAATGTTTCAAAATAAATGTAGCTCCAATTATTCATTATAGTTTATGGGCTACGTAGAGCGGTATCAGAATTCTCTGCGATGTGTAGATCCAGGGTAATTGAATTATAAAATATCCCCCTCCCTCCCCTTTTACCTAGTATAAGCTGCCTCCCCTCACATGAAGAATCTGGTCAATTGACCAGACAGGTCCCAGCAAGGGACAATCTTCTGGCTGTGAGCATAAGGAAAACCCTGTGTACCTTTAAGGAGGAGGGCAAGGTTTTCCTTATACTCACAGAAGATTGTCCCTTGCTGCAATCCATCTGCATGGTCTTGCTGTGCAGCTTTACAACAGGTAAAAGGGGCAGGATGGAAACACTTTATAATTCAACTAGCAATGTGGGACAGCGTTGCCCGTCATGTCATGACCGTTGGGCGCATTTGTGTGTGAAATGCAGACACACTGAAAAACACAGACATTTGCAACACACAGGCAGACACATACCATACATCCCAAGTGTCCCTCTTTAGGAGGAATAGACCCTCTTTGAGGGCCAAATCCCTCTGTCCCTCTTTCCCACCCTGTTGTCCCTCTTTTTAGGAGGTCAGACTGTGTGCAGGGCCGGCTTCACCTATAGGCGAGGTAGGCGCCGGCCTAGGGCGCACACGTACTGGGGGCGCGGGCATGCAGTGGAGAAGAGCTGTGCCCGCACACACCACGCCGGGAACCACAACACAGTCAGGTCTGTGTTGCTACAGCGCTCCCTCATTGGGTCGGATCTTTAGTAATGCAGAGCGCGCTGGGAGTCATGATCTCCCGCCGCGCTCTGCATTACTGAAGAGAAGACTGCGCAGGAGCTACAGGTATGTGATGGGGGGCAAGTTGGAGCTGAGGGGGCATACTGGAGCTGCTGGGGCCAAGTTGGAGCGGATGGGGGGCAAAGTGGAGATGATGGGGGCAAGTTGGAGCTGAGGGGGCATAGTGGAGCTGCTGGGGGCAAGTTGGAGCTGATGGGGGTAAGATGGAGCGGATGGAGGTGAAAGTGGAGCTGATGGGGGCAAGTTGGAGCTGAGGGGGCATAGTGGAGCTGCTGGGGGCAAGTTGGAGCTGATGAGGGTAAGTTGGAGTGGATGGAGGTCAAAGTGGAGCTGATGGGGGCAAGTTGGAGCTGATGGGGGCAAAGTGGAGCTGAAGGGGGAGCAAAGTGGAGCTGGTGGGGGCAAGTTGGAGCGGATGGGGGCAAAGTGGAGCTGATGGGGGCAAGTTGGAGCGGATGGGGGGCAAAGTGGAGCTGTTGGTGGCAAGTTGGAGCTGCTGGGGGCATAGTGGAGCTGCTGGGGGGCAAAGTGGAGCCGATGGGAGTAAGTTGGAGCTGATAGGAGCAAGTTGGAGCTGATAGGGGCATAGTGGAACTGAAGGGGGGGCAAAAGTGGAGCTGGTGGGGGCAAGTTAGAGCGGATGGGGAGCAAAGTGGAGCTGATGGGGGCAAGTTGGAGCGGATGGTGGGCAAAGTGGAGCTGCTGGTGGCAATTTGGAGCTGCTGGGGGCATAGTGGAGCTGATGGGGGGCATAGTGGAGCGGATGGGGGGCATAGTGGAGCTGGTGGGGGGCAAAGTGGAGCTGGCGGGGGGCAAAGTGGAGCTGGTGGGGGGCAAAGTGGAGCTGATGGGGGTAAGTTGGAGTTGATGGGGGGCAAAGTGGAGCTGGTGGGCCAAAGTGGAGATGATAAGGGGCAAGTTGGAGCTGGTGGGGGGCATCTCTTACAGGCATCTCCAGACCAGGGGCAGACTGGCCCAGGGGGCAGAGAGAGGACAATCATGAAAAGAGGTGGGGTATAAGAAGGCGGGGTATAAAGGGGTGGGACACAAGGGGCGGAGCGAAATGGGCGGCAAAATTAGGTTTTGCCTAGGGTGGCAAAAATCCTTGCACCAGCCCTGACTGTGTGGTGTGTATTACTTTGCTCTACAGCAATAAACGTCAGTATATGTGTTTATACATTAGTCTGTGCAAATAAAATACTTTGGTCTTGCACTAAATCATTTATTCAGTTACATAAATCGCCAGTAATAGGTCATGAAATAACCTAAAAATTCTTACTAATGCCACGCCCACCAGCCACGCCCCCAACAATATCACCTAAAACTACAGTGTCCCTCTTTGGCCATGTGAAATGTTGGGAGGTATGCACATACACACAGTGAGCGGCAGAAACATGCAAAAGACACGCACGCACACACACACACACACACTGGAGATGGACACACATATGTAACAGAGATGTACACACACACACAACATATATAAGCAGAAACACATGCGTGCATGAGTTGTGCACGCCTCTGGCACTCAGATGGTTAAGGTATAGAGAGGCATGTGAGAGTTAAATAGCAGTGGGAAGTGTATTCATACCTGGGAACTTTGACTTGTGGAGTCCCTAGAGGGGACTGATGTGGTGCTGATGTGGAGAGACAAATGGGGCAATCTGGGTTAAAAGGGGGCGGGGCTTAATCGCGAGTAGGGGCGGGGCTTAACAGAAATGTGGAAAAGTGTTAGTAATAGGCTGGGGAAGGAGGCGATTTGGGAGGGAAATGCAAGTTTACAGTGTGAGGGGTTTGAACACACTCCCTGAGGGGTAAAACTTGATACACAACCCTGTGGCAGTCAGTGGGTTAAGTGTGTACCTGATGGCTGTCTGTCCTCTGTGTTGTATGGCAAATGATGACAGTGAAGAAATAATTCAGCAATGAGGGCCTACCTTAACCGTTTAGGTGCCATATTGTTCCTCAGTGGCTGTAGTACAGGTCCTGCTGAGGCCACTGGGAGTCAGGGTGAGTGACTGTGTGTCAGTCATATTTCTTTCTGGCTTTGTGTGTGTGTGAGTGGGGCATGTCTGTGTAATACCTGTGAACTTTGACTTGTGGAGTCCCTCATGTGGTGGTGATGTGAAGAGACAAATGGGGCAATCTGGGTTAAAAGGGGGCGGGGCTTAATCGCGAGTAGGGGCGGGGCTTAAGAGAATTGTGGAAAAGTGTTAGTAATAGGCTGGGGAAGGAGGAGAAGTGGGAGGGAAATGCAAGTTTACAGTGTGAGGGGTTTGAACACACTCACTGAGGGCTAAAACTTGATACACAACCCTGTGGCAGTCAGTGGGTTAAGTGTGTACCTGATGGCTGTCTGTCCTGTGTCTTGCATGGCAAATGATGACAGTGAAGAAATAATTCAGCGGAGGGCCTACCTTAACCCTTTGAGTGCCATTTTGTTCCCCTGGTGCTGCACTACAGGTCCTGCTGAGGCCACTGGGAGTCAGGGTGAGTGACTGTGTGTCAGCCATATTCCTTTCTGGCTTTGTGTGTGTGTGAATGGGGCATGTCTGTGTAATACCTGTGAGTGTGTGTGTGTGTGAGAGTCAGCCATATTTATTTCTGGCTTTGTGTGTGTATGTGGTGCTGTGTGTGTGACTGGGGCATGTGTGTGTGTGGTGCTCTGTGTGTGTGAGTGGGGCATGTGCGTGTTTGTTTGGTGCTGTGTGAGTGGGGCATGTGTGTTTGTCTGTGGTGTAGGAGCAAGTGGCGGCCATATTGTTTCGTTCTGACTTTGATAGTGGTGGGCGGGCTGCATAGTGGGGGCGGGCCAACTCCCTGCATGACTGAATCACCCAATAGGAATAGTAACTCATGCTTTATGCCTCCCCTGGGTGTGTTTTGGCAGGCACAAAGTCTTCTTTTATATATATAGATTACTCTGGAACTACACATCGTAGAGAATGATAATACAAATCTACATGGTCCAAAAACTATAAAGAATAATCGGTGCTGCGATTATTTTGAAACATTACTATCCCTTTAAGGATTAGAACGTCCTCAGCCTGCACCGTAGACTGATACTAATTGGCATTGATGATTATTTCAGCTAGGTGATCTTTCTTGTACACAAGTGTATCACCCTACTGTAATGCCGTTGGTTCTTCAATAACGTCTGCTTCTTGCCTCTGCAACCAATCATCACCTTCACTCAGAACCAAGTGATAGACCACAATGTTTGGCTGGTGGGTAGGTCATTACAGAGAATTTTTACGTTATTTCAGGTCCTATTGACACCTCTTTGTGTAACTAACTGCATGACACAAGGACACCAGGGTGATACACTTTTATACACAACACACAGTCTGATCCTCCTAAACACAGGCACGCCAGGGTAATACACTTATATACACACCACACAGTGTGATCTCCTAAACACAGGGACACCAGGGTGATACACTTCTATACACACCACACAGTCTGATCTCCTAAACACAGTGACATCAGGGTGATACACTTATATACACACCACACAGTCTGATCTCCTAAACACAGGGACACCAGGGTGATACACTTATATACACACACCACACAGTCTGATCTTCTAAACACAGGGACACCAGGGTGATCCACTTCTATACACACCACACAGTCTGATCTCCTAAACACAGGGACACCAGGGTGATACACTTATATACACACCACACAGTCTGATATCCTAAACACAGGGACACCAGGGTGATACACTTCTATACACACCACAGTCTGATCTCCTAAACACAGGGACACCAGGGTGATACACTTCTATTCACACCACAGTCTGATCTCCTAAACACAGGGACACCAGGATGATACACTTCTATACACACCACACAGTGTGATCTCCTAAACACAGGGACACCAGGGTGATACATTTATATACACACCACATAATCTGATCTCCTAAACACAGGGACACCATGGTGGGAAAGAGGGACAGAGGGATTTGGGTCTCAAAAAGGGACTGTCCCTCCTAAAGAGGGTAACGTATGGATCCCTAATATCTCCTAAAGAGGGACACTTGGGAGGGACAGCAGCCTTAATATCTCCTAAAGAGCTACACAAGGGAGGCATGGACCCCTAATCTATATATATAAAAGAAGACTTTGTGCCTGCCAAAACACACCTAGGGGAGGCATAAAGCATGAGTTACTATTCCTATTGGGTGATTCAGTCATGCAGGGAGTTGGCCCGCCCCCACTATGCAGCCCGCCCACCACTATCAAAGTCAGAACGAAACAATATGGCCGCCACTTGCTCCTACACCACAGACAAACACACATGCCCCACTCACACAGCACCAAACAAACACGCACATGCCCCACTCACACACACAGAGCACCACACACACACATGCCCCAGTCACACACACAGCACCACATACACACACAAAGCCAGAAATAAATATGGCTGACTCTCACACACACACACACACACTCACAGGTATTACACAGACATGCCCCATTCACACACACACAAAGCCAGAAAGGACTATGGCTGACACACAGTCACTCACCCTGACTCCCAGTGGCCTCAGCAGGACCTGTAGTGCAGCACCAGGGGAACAAAATGGCACTCAAAGGGTTAAGGTAGGCCCTCCGCTGAATTATTTCTTCACTGTCATCATTTGCCATGCAAGACACAGGACAGACAGCCATCAGGTACACACTTAACCCACTGACTGCCACAGGGTTGTGTATCAAGTTTTAGCCCTCAGTGAGTGTGTTCAAACCCCTCACACTGTAAACTTGCATTTCCCTCCCACTTCTCCTCCTTCCCCAGCCTATTACTAACACTTTTCCACAATTCTCTTAAGCCCCGCCCCTACTCGCGATTAAGCCCCGCCCCCTTTTAACCCAGATTGCCCCATTTGTCTCTTCACATCACCACCACATGAGGGACTCCACAAGTCAAAGTTCACAGGTATTACACAGACATGCCCCACTCACACACACACAAAGCCAGAAAGAAATATGACTGACACACAGTCACTCACCCTGACTCCCAGTGGCCTCAGCAGGACCTGTACTACAGCCACTGAGGAACAATATGGCACCTAAACGGTTAAGGTAGGCCCTCATTGCTGAATTATTTCTTCACTGTCATCATTTGCCATACAACACAGAGGACAGACAGCCATCAGGTACACACTTAACCCACTGACTGCCACAGGGTTGTGTATCAAGTTTTACCCCTCAGGGAGTGTGTTCAAACCCCTCACACTGTAAACTTGCATTTCCCTCCCAAATCTCCTCCTTCCCCAGCCTATTACTAACACTTTTCCACATTTCTGTTAAGCCCCGCCCCTACTCGCGATTAAGCCCCGCCCCCTTTTAACCCAGATTGCCCCATTTGTCTCTCCACATCAGCACCACATCAGTCCCCTCTAGGGACTCCACAAGTCAAAGTTCCCAGGTATGAATACACTTCCCACTGCTATTTAACTCTCACATGCCTCTCTATACCTTAACCATCTGAGTGCCAGAGGGGTGCACAACTCATGCACGCATGTGTTTCTGCTTATATATGTTGTGTGTGTGTGTACATCTCTGTTACATATGTGTGTCCATCTCCAGTGTGTGTGTGTGTGTGCGTGCGTGTCTTTTGCATGTTTCTGCCGCTCACTGTGTGTATGTGCATACCTCCCAACATTTCACATGGCCAAAGAGGGACACTGTAGTTTTAGGTGATATTGTTGGGGGCGTGGCTGGTGGGCGTGGCATTAGTAAGAATTTTTAGGTTATTTCATGACCTATTACTGGCGATTTATGTAACTGAATAAATGATTTAGTGCAAGACCAAAGTATTTTATTTGCACAGACTAATGTATAAACACATATACTGACGTTTATTGCTTTATTGCTGTAGAGCAAAGTAATACACACCACACAGTCAGGGCTGGTGCAAGGATTTTTGCCACCCTAGGCAAAACCTAATTTTGCCGCCCATTTCGCTCCGCCCCTTGTGTCCCACCCCTTTATACCCCGCCTTCTTATACCCCACCTCTTTTCATGATTGTCCTCTCTCTGCCCCCTGGGCCAGTCTGCCCCTGGTCTGGAGATGCCTGTAAGAGATGCCCCCCACCAGCTCCAACTTGCCCCTTATCATCTCCACTTTGGCCCACCAGCTCCACTTTGCCCCCCATCAACTCCAACTTACCCCCATCAGCTCCACTTTGCCCCCCACCAGCTCCACTTTGCCCCCCGCCAGCTCCACTTTGCCCCCCACCAGCTCCACTATGCCCCCCATCCGCTCCACTATGCCCCCCATCAGCTCCACTATGCCCCCAGCAGCTCCAAATTGCCACCAGCAGCTCCACTTTGCCCACCATCCGCTCCAACTTGCCCCCATCAGCTCCACTTTGCTCCCCATCCGCTCTAACTTGCCCCCACCAGCTCCACTTTTGCCCCCCCTTCAGTTCCACTATGCCCCTATCAGCTCCAACTTACTCCCATCGGCTCCACTTTGCCCCCCAGCAGCTCCACTATGCCCCCAGCAGCTCCAACTTGCCACCAACAGCTCCACTTTGCCCCCCATCCGCTCCAACTTGCCCCCATCAGCTCCACTTTGTCCCCATCCGCTCCAACTTGCCCCCACCAGCTCCACTTTGCCCCCCATCAGCTCCAACTTGCCCCCATCAGCTCCACTTTGACCTCCATCCACTCCAACTTACCCTCATCAGCTCCAACTTGCCCCCAGCAGCTCCACTATGCCCCCTCAGCTCCAACTTGCCCCCATCAGCTCCACTTTCACCTCCATCCGCTCCATCTTACCCCCATCAGCTCCAACTTGCCCCCAGCAGCTCCACTATGCCCCCTCAGCTCCAACTTGCCCCCATCATCTCCACTTTGCCCCCCATCCGCTCCAACTTGGCCCCAGCAGCTCCAGTATGCCCCCTCAGCTCCAACTTGCCCCCCATCACATACCTGTAGCTCCTGCGCAGTCTTCTCTTCAGTAATGCAGAGCGTGGCGGGAGATCATGACTCCCAGCGCGCTCTGCATTACTAAAGATCCGACCCAATGAGGGAGCGCTGTAGCAACACAGACCTGACTGTGTTGTGGTTCCCGGCGTGGTGTGTGCGGGCACAGCTCTTCTCCACTGCATGCCCGCGCCCCCAGTACGTGTGCGCCCTAGGCCGGCGCCTACCTCGCCTATAGGTGAAGCCGGCCCTGCACACAGTCTGACCTCCTAAAAAGAGGGACAACAGGGTGGGAAAGAGGGACAGAGGGATTTGGCCCTCAAAGAGGGTCTATTCCTCCTAAAGAGGGACACTTGGGATGTATGGTATGTGTCTGCCTGTGTGTTGCAAATGTCTGTGTTTTTCAGTGTGTCTGCATTTCACACACAAATGCGCCCAACGGTCATGACATGACGGGCAACGCTGTCCCACATTGCTAGTATCTCCTAAAGAGGGATATTTGGGAGGTATACACCCCTTATATCTCCTAAAGACAGACACTTGGGTGGTATGGAACCCTAATATCTCCTAAAGAGGGACACTTGGGAGGTATGGACCCCTAATATCTCCTAAAGAGGGACACTTGGGAGGTATGGAGCCATAATATCTCCTTAACATTGACATTTGAGAGGTATGAACCCCTAATATCTCCTCAAGAGGGACACTTGGGAGGAACGTACCCCTAATATCTCCTAAAGAGGGACACTTGGGAGGTATGGAGCCATAATATCTACTTAACAGGGACATTTGAGAGGTATGGACCCCTAATATCTCCTAAAGAGGGACACTTGGGAGGTATGGAACCCTGATATCTCCTAAAGAGGGACACTTGTGGGGTACATACCCCTTATATATCCTAAAGAGGGAGACTTGGGTGGAATGGGCCCCTAATATCTCATAAAGAGGGACACGTGGCAGGTATGAAACCCTAATATCTCCTAAAGAGGGACACTTGGGAGGTATGGACCTCTAATATCTCCTAAAGAGAGACACCTGGGAGGAACGTACCCCTAATATCTCCTAAAGAGGGAAACTTGGGAGGTATGGATCCCTAATATCTCCTAAAGAGGGAAACTTGGGAGGTATGGATCCCTAATATCTCCTAAAGAGGGACACTTGGGAGGTATGGAACCGTGATCAACAAATGGTTACAGATGCACTCTGGTATTCATATAGCTCAGATGAGACGTGAAGATCATCTAAAAAAATCCTGTTTATTTCAAAATTATTTAAAATACAACAAAGAAAACAAACAGCAGAAGGGGTTAGGATGAGGAAGGACACAAGGGGGAGAGTGCAGCTGTAGCCATTTGCTGATCACGCTTCATTAACCGGCTGGAGGAGATCCGGGAAGGCTAAATCACCTGGCGCATGAAGTTCCCAAAAGGTCCATCAGGATGTGTTCAGCGAGGTACTGTTTAATAGGGTGTGTTTAGCATGCAATTGTGCTTTGATTCTAGGTATGGAACCCTAATATCTCCTAAAGAGGGACACTTGGGAGGTATAGACCCCTAATATCTCCTAAAGAGAAACACTTGGGAGGTATAGACCCCTAATATTTCCTAAAGAGGGACACTTGGGAGGTACAGACCCCTAATATCTCCTAAAGAGGGACACTTGGGAGATATGGACCTTAATATTTCTAAAAGAGGGACACTTGGGAGGTACTGATCCCTAATATCTCCTAAAGAGGGACACTTGGGAGGTATGGACCCCTAATATCTCCTAAAGAGGAACACTTGGGAGGTATGGACCCCTAATATCTCCTAAAGAGGAACACTTGGGAGGTATGGACCCCTAATATCTCCTAAAGACTGAAATTTAGGAGGTATCGACCCCTAATATCTCCTAAAGAGGGACACGTGGGAGATACGGACCCCTAATATCTCCTAAAGAGGGACAATTGGGAGGTACAGACCCCTAATATCTCCTAAAGAGGGACACTTGGGAGGTATGGACCCCTAATATCTCCTAAAGAGGGACACTTGGGAGGTATGGACCCCTAATATCTCCTATAGAGGGATACTTGGGAGGTATGCAGCCCTAATATCTCCTAAAGAGGGGCATTTGGGAGGTACAGACTTCTAATATCTCCTAAAGAGGGACACTTGGGAGGTATGGAGCCCTAATATCTCCTAAAGAGGGACACTTGGGAGGTACGGACCCCTAATATCTCCTAAAGAGGGACACTTGGGAGGTACAGACCCCTAATATCTCCTAAAGAGGGACAATTAGGAGGTATGAACCCTGATATCTCCTAAAGAGGGACACTTGGGAGGTATGGACCCCAATATTTCTTAAAGAGGGACACTTGTGAGGAATGGATCCCTAATATCTCCTAAAGAGGGACACTTAGGCGGTATGGACCCCTAATATCTCCTAAAGCAGGACACTTGGGAGGTACGGACCCCTAATATCTCCTAAAGACTCAAACTTGGGAGGTATGGATCCCCAATATCTCCTAAAGAGGGACACTTGGGAGGTATGGACCTCTGATATCTACTAATGAGGGACAATTTGGTGGTATGGATTCCTAATATCTCTTAAAGAGGGAAACTTTGGAGGTACAGATCCCAAATCCTAAAGACATATACAAGAGGACCCCTATTATCTCCTAAAGAGGGAGACATACAGACCCATGATATCTCCTAAAGAGGGACACTAAGGAGTTATGTAGGTGTAGGTGTAATAAGCGGCAGCTTTTCTGAAGTATTAAATAAAGAGTAAAAACTGTGCAGTGGTTCCATAGTGCCAGGCTATAAAATAGACCCCATTCAATGCTAGATATCTCTCCACCATTTAATAGGTTAAAAGCCCTTTTTAAATCAACTGGAATTGTTATCCTCACCTCATGGTCAAGATGGATTGTTCCAAAACTCCTTTTCTTCTGCTTACTGCATAAGGATCTAAATATCTGTCTGAGTAACACACTACGGTCACCAGTGCAACTAGAGTTTCATACCATATGTACACCACATTAACCAATAACATGGAATACATCCAGAATGCAGGCCTGGATATTCTAGACGTGACAGACTATTTATCAATGGCCGAGAGCAATTGGAAGGTAGGATAAACTGCTTTTCTATACACTAGAACATCTGGCTAAGGACAGTTTAAAGGAGCAGTAAACTTTTTTATGAAAAAAAATATATTGTAGGGATTCTCCTACTGAGTAAAATAAGGGTACTCCCACTGCTGAGAGATTTATATTTCCAGAGTTATTACAGTTTAAACTCGTTTTTTTCTACATTAGTAGTGCCCTCTAGTGGTCAAATTCTAATTAGATTTCCTGTTAGATTCTAATGGAGAGGAAAGTCAGTGACATCCAGTTCTCCACAGAATGTTAGAACTATCAGGAAGTAAACACAGTAAATTCACTTCCTGTCAGTTAGAACAATCAGGAAGTAAACATAGTAAATTCACTTCCTGATTATTTAAACTGCTATAACTTTTGAATAAAACATCTGACAGCGGTGGGAGTTACCTTGTTTTATTCAGCAGGAAATGTTCTGTAAAATATGTGTTTTCATAAAAAAAGTTTACTGCTCCTTTAAAGGGGAAATTTAACTATAGGAAGAAAGGGGTCTTTCTTTAATAAAAGGACTTACCTAGGTAAATGTCATTTATACAGACACCAGTGGGGTACAGACAGACAGACAGCTCTGACATTATTATAGTAGTCTAAAAAACCATGAGTGGGTTTTTTTTCTCTAATGCGTCACGTACCCTTCTGGCACTCGAAGAGTTAAATAAGGAATATTATTGTACAGTTTAAACCTTTGCATGTCTGAGGAGTATGCAGGCGCTCAAAGGGTTAAACCCTACAATCTGTTGTAAGAAAGTGAGAACAATGGGGCGGAAAGCAAGAAGCGTTCACAATCGCTATTTACAACGTACGTTTGACAGCAAAATGATTAGCACCTTAATAGCACCTAAATGTTACCGGATTGAGAATGTTTTTTTCAAAATTAGCGGACGTTTGTGCTTTTTTTAGCGAATGCGTTTCAAAAAGCGGGCGAGGCTAAAATGTCTGCCATTTTGTGAGAGGATGAGCCATTGCATCTAATTCAGCAAACGCAATTTGCACACATTTTCATACGTCTGCCTAGACTTGCCGTTAATTTAGGCGCATTCACTAAGTTCTCCGTTAATATAGAGGCATTCGCTAAGTTCACCATTAATATAGAGGCATTCACTAACTTCACCATTAATATAGAGGCATTAGCTAACTTTGCCATTAATATAGAGGCATTCACTAACTTCACCATTAAAGGGATAGTAATACTTCATTTTAACTTTATTTTATTTTGTAGGCATTAAAAAAACATGAAGAATGATATGTCTTATCTCTGAAACCTTTATGGTTTAAGAGATATTCACAAACAAAGTATCCCCCCCCCTGTTCAACCATATCAGAAGGGAGATGCCCAGGTAGACTGCAGAGAGGGACAATCTTCAATTAAGATAATGGAAAAAGCTGATAAACTTGTCAAGGGGGGAAGGGCTTTCATTGTTTTCATACAAAGAAAATTGTCCCCTTCTGTTATCTGTACTGTCATACAACCAGACTCACATCTGAGAAGAGATGGCTTACACTAGGAAAAAGGGCCGGGGAGGGGAACTTTGCTTGTGAATATCTCATAAACCATAAAGGTTTGAGAGATAAGACTTATATCATTCTTCATGTTTTTTTAATGCCTACAAAATAAAATAAAGTTAAAACGAAGTGTTACTATCCCTTTAATATAGGGGCATTCACTAACTTTGCCATTAATATAGGGGCATTCTCTAACTTTACCATTAGCTTAGGTGCATGTGCTAATCAGTATCAAGGCGTTAGTATGTTTATTGCCTCCAAACATGAGCAATCGCAAATAGCTCATAAATTTACGGCTTACAAAAAACTAGTGAATGCCCTACTTTCTTGTATTCTGCCCTGAATACCCAATTCATATGGGTGATTTTGCTGAAGCAACACTATTGCAACACAAAGTGGGGTTATGCACTAAAGGGGGTGATAGAGTGGTGATGACTTCTCCAGTGATATCTCTTCTCCAGGTCCTATGTTATTCTATAGGGACTATGCGCTGAAATCTCCAAAGGTGTAGAGATCATAATGTATAGGCTCCAGTCAGACTCTGGTACCGATTTACTGCTCTGACCTCATGCTAGGGTACAACGCCTGTACGGCCGTATTGGACTGAGGATCCATCAATTTTGAGCAATTACATCTGGATATTCGAGGAGAGACACTCCAATACTCATCCCGGAGAGGTTCCTAAAATAATTGGAAGGCCGACAAACAAGTTCCTTGGTGGTATCAGGATGCAGTTATCGTGGCTAATAAGGGGGCTGGGACCCTGGGGTGATTTACCCCAAGATTGGGAAGATGTGAGTGAGCATTTGTACACTGTTAAATTTGTATTTTTACTTACAAATTTGCAATGAGTTGCGTACCCCTCTGGTACTCAAAGGGGTAATAAAATACTAAATTTAGATGGTCACTTGTGAACCAGGGTCCCTTTTGGTTTGGGGGGGGTGCCCGGACTGGGAGCGGCCATCTGGCCATACAGAAGCACGTGCCAAACTACAAAATGGAGAAGGGTGTCTGCACGGACTCCAAGGTGGCACCAGGCCTGAGACTCTATTATGTATTGGTGGTGGGGCAGTGTCTACCTGGGACAGTATCTGGAGACTGGGAGTCAAATGTCCTATTGCCTCACCTATTGTGTGCTGTGTTATTGTTTATATACAAAGTATGTCTCCTGGGGTTATGTGTTTTCATTTGTTGCTTCATGAAATTGATTGTATTATGTCAGTTACTGATATAAATGTAATTACCTTAGCAGATCTGATAGAGGACTGTGTGTTTGTATTCTATTGTGTGTTACCATAATTAAGTCCCAGTAAGATTGGGGGTTTTGTGAACCTCATCTGCTATTGGTTACCTGTGTTCACAGACATATATATAGACCCTGTGTGTGTCCAAATAAAGGACTTCCTGTTTTTACCTCCAGCATCATGTGTCGTCTGATGTTCTTGGGGAAAAGGTGTTAGTGAGCTGAATCTTCGAGATCGGGCTGACATCGGTGGTTTGGCCGTTAGGAAGAAACTGTTTGGACGGGTCTGCCCTGTCGGGGCACAAGGGACCATCACAGACATGTCTTCTTGCCCACCTTGTGCGCACTCTGTGTGTTTTTGTCCAGAAATGCAGAAGTGACTTATCATAGGTGAGGGTGAAAAATACACGCAAATCATACACTGACACACAAAACACACACACACACACTGATGAGCAATACACATTCACATGCAAGCACTGACATGCTCAAATAAATAGAGATTTAAGCCAGCATAAATAAACTGAAAATTGTAGATGGGTGATGACATTCAGGCTATTTATTGTACAGCTATTTATTTATTTGACTTCACTGGAAATGTTCTTCTTGTTTTCAAATAAAAATAATTAAAAGTATTAAAATCAGCCTCAATAAATCCGGGATCCAGGTTATCATGGGGAGTAAAAAAATGGTACCCAGTCCGGATGCCTATATATCTATCCCCCTTTGTCCCACTTTGTAACCAGCTTCCCTGTATCTCTTCCACATAGCAAGCATTATGCCAATATGGACTAATCCCCAGTGATGTAACAATAGGGGTCGCAGGGGTAGCAACTGCGACCAGGCCCATCAATCCAGGGACCCAGTCACCCCCTGCGATACCCCTGCCCAACGTCCTCAAGTTGAGCTCTCTACCTTCTTTGGCACAGACCTCTATTAGAAGCTGAGCTCCCTCTTTGTCCCAGCACTCTAGTATTGCAGAGTGCTGGGAGATGACATCATCTTAGTGAGAAGACCACGCGAGAGCTCTGAGATGTAATAGAGGTCTGTGCAGAAGGTGGCACAGGCCTCTCCTGCCACGCCGCTGGACCACCAGGGAGGTAGGACATGGACACTGGGGATAATTGTGTTGTTAATGTGGCGGTGGACATTGGAGGCAATGTGGAGATGGACATTGGGGGCAATGTGTAGATGGACACTGGAGGGCAATGTGGAGATGGACATTGGGGGCAATGTGGAGATGGACACTAGGGGGCAATGTGGAGATGGACATTGGGGGCAATGTAGAGATAGACACTGGGGGGAACTGTGGAGCTGGACACTGGGGGGTGATGGGGGTATTGTGGAGATGGACATTGGGGGAAATTTGGAGATGGCCAGTGGAGACAATGTGGAGATGGCCAATGGATACAATGTGGAGATAGCCAATGGAGGCAATGTGGAGATAGCCAATGGATGCAATGTGGAGATAGCCAATGGAAGCAATGTGGAGATAGCCAATGGGGGCAATGTGGAGATGGTCAATGGAGGCAATGTAGAGATAGCCAATGGGGGCAATGTGGAGGGTGGCAATGTGGTTGGGGGACCCATGGAAATTTTTGCACCAGGGCCTGGTGGCTTATAGTTACGCCTCAGCTAATCCCATTGTGATATTGCATTTGCATTTTCCATTCTCTACGGCTTGTTTTGTGTACAGAAAGTTACATAGTTTCTTCAGTTACTGATTCTTTGATAAGGTATAGTAGGGTGATATTTCAATCTCCACATTAAAATATGCGTCAGGATATTGGGGCCACATAATGTTACACTCATAACCTTCATGTAGTGTGCGTTTCTCTGTTGGTACGATAGCATTTTGTTCTTCCCACATTTTGCAGCTCATTGAGTGAAATTGGTGGCTTCTGTTTCTTGATATCTTTACAGAAATGTATAATATTATTATTCCGAAGTTACACTGTATGTCAAGTTATCTAGATGAAATCTTATTCCCTCCTTTATAATGTAACCAGTTGAAGAGTCCGTTGCACGGGACACAGTGCCACTGCCAGCTGGTCGTGGTGCAGTCATGCTCAGTAGAGACTGCCCTCCCCGCGGATGATACAGAGAGGGACGCTCCTTCGCAGCGCCCCGCTCTGTATCAGCTGCAGCGCAGGCAGTCTCTACTAAGCATATATACAAAATATTGGTGCACATCCACATTTTCATCACCATTAACCCTTTACTCTGCGGCATTGTGCCTGCATATCACTACTATATTAAAGATGAGGATTTGGTCACATCATATGGCCATAGAATGCTAAGCTTGTCACCATGCCAAGGCACCTCAATACTGGCAAGTACCTAACCTTAATATGCTTTGTCTTATGAACTGAATCTCTCCTACTTTAGGCAGTTACTAACCTTAATTTACTTTATCCTGAGAGCTGAGTCTTGGTCAGTTTTACTCATTAATGGAGAGAGACTCTCTGACAGGCATTATATAGTGTCCTAGAGACAATGAGCATTGCACCTGGGGGTGGGAGGGGTGCTTAAACCAATAGAAGCTGGTCACCTGGGGGTGGGAGGGGTGCTTAAACCAATAGAAGCTGGTCACCTGGGGGTGGGAGGGGTGCTTAAACCAATAGAAGCTGGTCACCTGGGGTGGGAGGGAAGCTAAAACCAATAGAAGCTGGTCACCTGGGGGTGGGAGGGGTGCTTAAACCAATAGAAGCTGGTCAAAACTTCCAAAAGTACAATTCCAGTCCAGGTTTTGGTAAGCACACCCAAAGAAAAAAACACATTTAAAATTGCTGGAGTGCAACCAATTTTGACCAAAATAGCTAAAAGCAAATATACAAAGTATTGGTGCACATCCACATTTTCATCACCATTAACCCTTTACTCTGCGGCATTATGCCTGCATATCACTACTATATTAAAGATGAGGATTTAGTTACATTATATGGCCATAGAATGCTAAGCTTGCCACCAACACCAGACTCAGCTCTCAGGATAAAGTAAATTAAGGTTAGTAATTGCCTAAAGTAGGAGCGATTCAGCTCATGAGACAAAGCATATTAAGGTTAGGTACTTGCCAAAATGAAGTACCTTGGCGTTGGTGGCAAGCTTAGCATTCTATGGCCATATAATGTAACTAAATCCTCATCTTTACTATAGTAGTGATATGCAGGCACAATGCCGCAAAGTAAAGGGTTAATGGTGATGAAAATGTGGATGTGCACCAATACTTTGTATATTTTCTCTACTAAGCATGACTGCGTCGTTACACACGTTTTAGCGAATTATTATATAGGATACCTGTTGGGAGAATATAGCTTCAAATCGATACAATTCTCTCCACAGATACTACTGCACCACTATCGTATCTGGAATCGGTGAATTTTATATAGAATCACAGATTTAAAGGGGATCTATCACCCCTATATATGTTTGTCTAAAACATTAGTTTATTTAGCGATTACTGTTTCATTTTCTAAAAAAAAAAATGATTTTGCCCAAATTAAACAACTAAAGGTTACCCTGCAGCTTCCTTCCTGAAAGACTGAGGTTACCAGCTCTGTACCGCAGTCTGTCACTCATCTTCTAGTCCCCTCCCTCTATCCAGACTCCTCCAATGACGGAAGCTTTCTGCATGTAAGCTGGAGCTGCTGCATTGGATAGATATCGATCTCTTACTCAGTCTTCTTACTCAAGCCTTATTCAGTCAGAAAGGATCACTCTTTCACCTCAACTGGACACCTACCATTAGATCTGGAATCCGATCGTGGGACCGGACGGATGCAGCGAGGGACAATCTTCACTCAGTAATTATAAGGAAAATCCCGCACCCCATTGATAAAGAAATGTAGGATTTTCCTTTTGCTTATTGAAGATTGTCCCTCTCCGCGCTCCATCCGGACCAGACTTAGAGGCAGCATGATGAAGGGGAAAGGGACAGGAGGGGGGATCCTTTTGGGTTATATAGATCTTGAACTACAAAACTATAAGCATTGTAAAACAGAGGAAAGAGTTAAAAATTTAAAAAACACAGACCTCAACTTTAATACAAGTATTCCTATCTCTTAAAACAGCCCTTAGCCAGATGTTCCAGCATGTAGAAAAACAGTTTATTTTGGTTCCCAAATTGCTTTCGGCCATTGATAAACAGACTGTCACATACAGAATATCCAGGCCTGCATTCTGGGCATATTCCATGTTATCTGTTAATATGGTGTCCAAATGGTATGAAGTTTAGTTTTACTGGTGACCATACGATGTTACCAATACACACACACATATATATGTAATATAATATATATACATATATATATATATATATATATATATATATATATATAAAGGGCCTTATGTAGGAAGCAGAAGAGGAGGAATTCTGAAACATATTAACTTCTCCATGGGGGGGGGGTGAGGATAACAAATTCAGTTGACTGAAAGGGTTATTGGGATTTTAAACTCTTGAATACTGGAGAGATATCTAACAACTCACTGACTATTCCACACTACCTGAGCAGTATGATCACTCCAGATCTCCATACTAACTGTAACCTCCACTGCTAACAACTCACTGACTATTCCACACTACCTGAGCAGTATGATCACTGCAGATCTCCATACTAACTATAACCTTCACTACTAACACCTCACTGACTATTCCACACTACCTGAGCAATATGATCACTCCAGATCTCCATACTAACTATAACCTCCACTACTAACAACTCACTGACTATTCCACACTACCTGAGCAGTATGATCACTCCAGATCTCCATACTAACTATAACCTCCACTACTAACAACTCACTGACTATTCCACACTACCTGAGCAGTATAATCACTCCAGATCTCCATACTAACTATAACCTCCACTACTAACAACTCACTGACTATTCCACACTACCTGAGCAGTATGATCACTCCAGATCTCCATAATAACTATAACCTCCACTACTAACAACTCACTGACTATTCCACACTACCTGAGCAGTATGATCACTCCAGATCTCCATACTAACTATAACCTCCGCTACTAACAACTCACTGACTATTCCACACTACCTGAGCAGTATGATCACTCCAGATCTCCATACTAACTATAACCTCCGCTACTAACAACTCACTGACTATTCCACACTACCTGAGCAGTATGATCACTCCAGATCTCCATACTAACTATAATCTCCACTCCTAACAACTCACTGACTATTCCACACTACCTGAGCAGTATGATCACTCCAGATCTCCATACTAACTATAACCTCCACTACTAACAACTCACTGACTATTCCACACTACCTGAGCAGTATGATCACTCCAGATCTCCATACTAACTATAACCTCCACTACTAACAACTCACTGACTATTCCACACTACCTGAGCAGTATGATCACTACAGCTCTCCATACTAACTATAACCTCCACTACTAACAACTCACTGACTATTCCACACTACCTGAGCAGTATGATCACTCCAGATCTCCATACTAACTATAACCTCCACTACTAACAACTCACTGACTATTCCACACTACCTGAGCAGTATGATCACTCCAGATCTCCATACTAACTATAACCTCCACTACTAACAACTCACTGACTATTCCACACTACCTGACCAGTATGATCACTCCAGATCTCCATACTAACTATAACCTCCACTCCACTACTAACAACTCACTGACTATTCCACACTACCTGAGCAGTATGATCACTCCAGATCTCCATACTAACTATAACCTCCACTGCTAACAACTCACTGACTATTCCACACTACCTGAGCAGTATGATCACTCCAGATCTCCATACTAACTATAACCTCCACTGCTAACAACTCACTGACTATTCCACACTACCTGAGCAGTATGATCACTCCAGATCTCCATACTAACTATAACCTCCACTACTAACAACTCACTGACTATTCCACACTACCTGAGCAGTATGATCACTCCAGATCTCCATACTAACTGTAACCTCCACTACTAACAACTCACTGACTATTCCACACTACCTGAGCAGTATGATCACTCCAGATCTCCATACTAACTGTAACCTCCACTACTAACAACTCACTGACTATTCCACACTACCTGAGCAGTATGATCACTCCAGATCTCCATAATAACTATAACCTCCACTGCTAACAACTCACTGACTATTCCACACTACCTGAGCAGTATGATCACTCCAGATCTCCATACTAACTATAACCTCCACTCCACTACTAACAACTCACTGACTATTCCACACTACCTGAGCAGTATGATCACTCCAGATCTCCATACTAACTATAACCTCCACTCCACTACTAACACCTCACTGACTATTCCACATTACCTGAGCAGTATGATCACCCCAGATCTCCATACTAACTATAACCTCCACTACTAACAACTCACTGACTATTCCACACTACCTGAGCAGTATGATCACTCCAGATCTCCATACTAACTATAACCTCCACTGCTAACAACTCACTGACTATTCCACACTACCTGAGCAGTATGATCACTCCAGATCTCCAGACTAACTATAACCACTACTAACAAATCACTGACTATTCCACACTACCTGATCAGTATGATCACTCCAGATCTCCATACTAACTATAACCACTACTAACAACTCACTGACTATTCCACACTACCTGAGCAGTATGATCACTCCAGATCTCCATACTAACTATAACCTCCACTACTAACAACTCACTGACTATTCCACACTACCTGATCAGTCTGATCACTCCAGATCTCCATACTAACTATAACCTCCACTACTAACAACTCACTGACTATTCCACACTACCTGAGCAGTATGATCACTCCAGATCTCCATACTAACTATAACCTCCACTGCTAACAACTCACTGACTATTCCACACTACCTGAGCAGTATGATCACTCCAGATCTCCATACTAACTATAACCTCCACTACTAACAACTCACTGACTATTCCACACTACCTGATCAGTCTGATCACTCCAGATCTCCATACTAACTATAACCTCCACTACTAACAACTCACTGACTATTCCACACTACCTGAGCAGTATGATCACTCCAGATCTCCATACTAACTATAACCTCCGCTCCACTGCTAACAACTCACTGACTATTCCACACTACCTGAGCAGTATGATCACTCCAGATCTCCATACTAACTATAACCTCCACTACTAACAACTCACTGACTATTCCACACTACCTGATCAGTCTGATCACTCCAGATCTCCATACTAACTATAACCTCCGCTCCACTGCTAACAACTCACTGACTATTCCACACTACCTGAGCAGTATGATCACTCCAGATCTCCATACTAACTATAACCTCCACTGCTAACAACTCACTGACTATTCCACACTTCCTGAGCAGTATGATCACTCCAGATCTCCATACTAACTATAACCTCCACTACTAACAACTCACTGACTATTCCACACTACCTGAGCAGTATGATCACTCCAGATCTTCATACTAACTATAACCTCCACTACTAACAACTCACTGACTATTCCACACTACCTGAGCAGTATGATCACTCCAGATCTTCATACTAACTATAACCTCCACTACTAACAACTCACTGACTATTCCACACTACCTGAGCAGTATGATCACTCCAGATCTATACACTAACTATAACCTCCACTACTAACAACTCACTGACTATTCCACACTACCTGAGCAGTATGATCACTCCAGATCTCCATACTAACTATAACCTCCACTCCACTACTAACAACTCACTGACTATTCCACACTACCTGAGCAGTATGATCACTCCAGATCTCCATACTAACTATAACCTCCACTGCTAACAACTCACTGACTATTCCACACTACCTGAGCAGTATTATCACTCCAGATCTCCATACAAACTATAACCTCCGCTACTAACAACTCACTGACTATTCCACACTACCTGAGCAGTATGATCACTCCAGATCTTCATACTAACTATAACCTCCACTGCTAACAACTCACTGACTATTCCACACTACCTGAGCAGTATGATCACTCCAGATCTCCATACTAACTATAACCTCCACTACTAACAACTCACTGACTATTCCCCACTACCTGAGCAGTATAATCACTCTAGATCTCCATACTAACTATAACCTCCACTACTAACAACTCACTGACTATTCCCCACTACCTGAGCAGTATGATCACTCCAGATCCCCATGCTAACTATATCCTCCGCTCCACTACTAACAACTCACTGACTATTCCACACTACCTGAGCAGTATGATTACTCCAGATCTCCATACTAACTATAACCTCCACTCCACTGCTAACATATCATTGACTATTCCACACTACCTGAGCAGTATGATCACTCCAGATCTCCATACTAACTATAACCTCCACTACTAACAACTGACTGACTATTCCACACTACCTGAGCAGTATGATCACTTCAGATCTCCATACTAACTATAACCTCCACTCCACTGCTAACAACTCACTGACTATTCCAAAAGTTGTTGAGGTGTTAGTGTTCCTTTAAGAGGAACATATGCTTATTTAATTCCCCTATATGTTATCTATGTTTGCCCTCTAGAGGCACATGAGAGAGCTGCATGTGCAATGACAGTTACGTCAATTTCCTAATTGACTTTCTACCAACAAACAAAAGCTGTGAACTCACATTTCAAATGATCAGACAGGGACATTTGTATTTTAGGTGGTGTTTTTGGGGTTGTAGCTAGTGGGCAGGGCATTACCAACAATTTTTAGGTTATTTCATGACCTATTGTTACCTCTTTGTGTCACTAAATACAACATTTAGAGCAAGACTAAAGTATTTTATATACACAGAGTAATTTATAAACACATATACTGACGTTTAAACAAACATTAATGTGAGTTTTATTGCTGAGTGAGTCTGATGTCCAAAAAAGAGGGATACCAGGGTGACAAAGAGGGACAGGGGGATTTGGGTCTCAAAGAGGGACTATCTTGACTAAAAAGGCACACTTTAGAGCTATTGAGCCCTAATATCTCCTAAAGAGGAACACTTGGGAGGTACAGATCCCTAATATCTCCTAAAGAAGAACACTTGGGAGGTACAGATCCCTAATATCTCCTAAAGAGGGAGGCTTGGGAGGTACAGACCCCTAATATCTCCTAAAGAGGGAGGCTTGGGAGGTACGGAGCCCTAATATCTCCTAAAGAGAGAAATTTGGGAGGTATGGACCCCAATATTTCCTAAAGAGGGACAAATGGGAGGTATGGATCCCTAATATCTCCTAAAGAGGGACACTTGGGAGATACGGAGCCCTAATATCTCCTAAAGAGGGACACTTGTGAGGTACAGACCCCTAATATCTCCTAAAGAGGGACACTTGGGAGGTATGGACCCCTAATATCTCATAAAGAGGGATACTTGGGAGGTACAGATCCCTAATATCTCCTAAAGAGGGACACTTGGGAGGTATGGACCCCTAATATCTCATAAAGAGGGATACTTGGGAGGTATGGACCCCTAATATCTCCTAAAGAGGGACACTTGGGAGGTATGGACCCCTAATATCTCCTAAAGACAGACACTTGGGAGCTATGGACCCCTAATATCTCCTAAAAAGGGACACTTGGGAGGTACGGATCCATAATATCTCCTAAAGACAGACACTTGGGAGGTATGGATCCCGAATATCTCCTAAAGACAGACACTTGGGAGGTATGGACCCCTAATATCTCCTAAAAAGGGACACTTGGGAGGTATGGATCCATAATATCTCCTAAAGACAGACACTTGGGAGGTATGGAGCCCGAATATCTCCTAAAAAGGGACATTTGGGAGGTATGGACCCCTAATATCTCCTAAAGAGGGAGGCTTGGGAGGTATGGACCCTAATATCTCCTAAAGAGGGAGGCTTGGGAGGTACAGACCCCTAATATCTCCTAAACAGGGACATTTGGGAGGTATGGATCTCTTATATGTCCTAAAAGGACGCTTGGGCGGTATGGACCCTAATATCTCCTAAAGAGGGACACTTGGGCAGTATGGACCCTAATATCTCCTAAAGAGGGAGGCTTGGGAGGTATGGACCCCTAATATCTCCTAAAGAGAGAAATTTGGGAGGTACGGACCCCAATATTTCCTAAAGAGGGACAAATGGGAGGTATGGACCCCTAATATCTCCTAAAGAGGGATACTTGGGTGGTACAGACCCCTAATATCTCCTAAACAGGGACATTTGGGAGGTATGGATCTCTTATATGTCCTAAAAGGACGCTTGGGCGGTATGGACCCTAATATCTCCTAAAGAGGGAGGCTTGGGAGGTACGGAGCCCTAATATCTCCTAAAGAGGGACACTTGGGAGGTACAGACCCCTAATATCTCCTAAAGAGGGACACTTGGGAGGTACTGACCCCTAATATCTCCTAAAGAGGGACACTTGGGAGGTACAGACCCCTAATATCTCCTAAAGAGGGACACTTGGGAGGTATAGACCCCTAATATCTCCTAAAGAGGGACATTTGGGAGGTACAGACCCCTAATATCTCCTAAAGAGGGACATTTGGGAGGTACAGACCCCTAATATCTCCTAAAGAGGGACATTTGGGAGGTACAGACCCCTAATATCTCCTAAAGAGGGACACTGGGGCGTTATGGACCTCTAATATCTCCTAAAAGAAGGACGCTTGGGCGGTACAGACCCCTAATATCTCCTAAAGACGGGCACTTGGGAGGTATGGAGCCCAAATATCTCCTAAAAGAAGGACACTTGGTAGGGTTGAGGGTTTGACCCTGAAAATCAGGGTTTTGACACTCAGGGTTTTGACCCATATCTTAGGTTCTCAAAGTGAAAGGCCAAAATCACAGGGTGAGAGAATCCTGTGTTACTTACTATACGGTCTACACCAAATAAGTGCATGTTTAGTCTTTGGATTTGAGACAAAGTGAAAGGTAGAGAGTCTTCTGCTCTAGTGTATGTTTTAGTGGGGGAGATCTGGACATTGCATCATGTTAAATGTTCCTTGTTAACTGAATGGAGCAAGTAGGGGCATATCCCAAGAACCTACATTTTTGGGAACATTAGAGATTAATATTTCAAAGATCTCATGGTCACCCAATTCTGAAATTTCCCAGGTATTATCATAACTTTAAAATACCTGGGGGTTATGTGCCAAGGTTTGATAAAGTTGTTATAAATAGGGGATCACCTCTGCTTGGAGATAAGCTCTCCAGATTCTATATAACTTTATGGAGCCTCTGCACTAAGATCCCTCTAAACTGAGACATGTTAGTTTAGAGGCATCATAGAATATCACAGTATTCGGAGAGTTAATCACACTGGAGAAGTTATCTCCTCTTTATCACACCTTAGTACATCTCCCCTGTAGTCTATAACTAAATATCTCCCATAGAATAACATAGGAACTGGAGAGTTTATCTCACTGGAGAAGTTATCTCCTCTTTATCACATCTTAGTACATCTCCCCTGTAGTCTATAACTAAAGATCTCCCATAGAATAACATAGGAACTGGAGAGTTTATCTCACTGGAGACGTTATCTCCTCTTTATCACACCTTAGTACATCTCCCCTGTAGTCTATAATTAAATCTCTCCCATAGAATAGCATAGGAACTGGAGAGTTTATCTCACTGGAGAAGTTATCTTCTCTTTATCACATCTTAGTACATCTCCCCTGTAGTCTGTAACTAAAGATCTCCCATAGAATAACATAGGAACTGGAGAGTTTATCTCACTGGAGAAGTTATCTCCTCTTTATCACACCTTAGTACATCTCCCCTGTAGTCTATAACTAAATCTCTCCCATAGAATAACATAGGAACTGGAGAGTTTATCTCACTGGAGAAGTTATCTTCTCTTTATCACATCTTAGTACATCTCCCCTGTAGTCTGTAACTAAAGATCTCCCATAGAATAACATAGGAACTGGATAGTTTTTCTCACTGGAGAAGTTATCTCCTCTTTATCACACCTTAGTACATCTCCCCTGTAGTCTATAACTAAATCTCCCCCATAGAATAACATAGGAACTGGAGATTTTTTCTCACTGGAGAAGTTATCTCCTCTTTATCACACCTTAGTACATCTCCCCTGTAGTCTATAACTAAAGCACTTCCATAGAATAACATAGGAACTGGAGGGTTTTTCTCACTGGAGATGTTATCTCCTCTTTATCACTCCTTAGTACATCTCCCCCTGTAGTCTATAACTAAATTTCTCCAAAATAATAATATAGGAACTAGAGAGTTCTTCTCACCGCACACACCCTGAAGTCTATAACTAAACTATCTGTGATCCCCACCCTGCTCACCAAGCTGATCATCACTTAATTAGTTCTGAGTGCAGACTGGACACCTGCCTTCAAATACATGTCCTTTTCTCTCTCTTACTCTAATTCTTTCTTCCCTCTCCTTTCCTTATAGGTGTCAGGATTCTCAACATCTGTTCAACATTTAAGTCCAGTTCTGAGATCTTTGGCTGTGATGGTGACTAATTTTTCACAATCATGTTCATAAACGGATATCTAATTGGGCCAGTTCTTGATAGTTTGCTCAAACCAGTCGACTGCTGAGTTCCATCTCACATCTCGTGGGAGTGTTACTTGGTTTCCTCAGGATTTTTTTGGAGCTACGGTTGCAAAGTGGTTACTTCTGAAGTATTTTGCAACTTCAGCATTAGATTTCATCTCTGAAACAGTATCATCTTTGGCTAGGAGTTGCATTAAATGAGCACTGTAACTATGTTATTAGCGTGGGACTTACGTCACTTACTTCTAAATTTCTTGTCATCTTGAATATATTTTCAGCATTATCTGTGATCAAGCTGCATACTAAACACTTTTCTGTCACAGTTTGTAATCGTTTGTACAGCTACTTCTTGAAGCATTTCTCTGTGGGCAGTTCCATATGTGTCAGTTGTTTCTATAAGGAATATATTGCCTTCTGTTGTCACACAAGCACATACATATAATTGGGTCATTGTTGACATTGCTCCACCAGTCAAGACTCACTGCTGGTCGGACTGCAACCCGGTCTTAACGATTGAACCATGTCAATAAACAGTGAGTGCTCAATTAGAAGGAAATAAGAGGGTTTTTTTGCTTTAACAAAGATGGAACTTTTTTTTAAATCATTTAAAGCTTTTTTTTTTTTAATCTGTTGGTTCTTACCACAAATTACCTGTGGTTGCCTCTGGTTGAGATTTTTTTTCTCCTTTTTGCTGCTGGGGATACATGTAGGCTGTGTGACATTCATGATGCAACTGAAGAGTTATCATTGACAGATAACACTGAAACTAGGGAACAACATAACAGGCATGTAGGAGGTATATATCGTCAGATAATAACATAGGAACTGGAGAGTTTATCTCACTGGAGAAGTTATCTCCTCTTTATCACATCTTAGTACATCTCCCCCTGTAGTCTATAACTAAATCTCTCCCATAGAATAACATAGGAACTGGAGAGTTTATTACACTGGAGAAGTTATCTCCTCTTTATCACACCTTAGTACATCTCTCCTGTAGTCTATAACTAAATCTCTTCCATAGAATAACATAGGAACTGGAGAGTTTATCTCACTGGGGAAGTTATCTCCTCTTTATCACACCTTAAGTACATCTCCCCCTGTAGTCTATAACTAAATCTCTCCCATACAGTAACATAGGACCTGGGGAGTGTTTCTCACTGGAGAAGTTATCTCCTGTTTATCGCACTAGTACATATGCAATTCAAGCTTTGAACTACAGTGGGTAGAAACCAGCCTCACAATGACAAGTTCCAACAGGAAGTAACGTGACTGTGAGTAGACTGCTGCACTCTGCATTTCGGATGTGCAAAAGCTGTTTAATAAAGTGTCTTTAAGACTAAGTGATCAAATTGCACAGAGAAAAAAAGTTGTATAGTATCCAATTCATTGCTTTGCACTCAAAGGGTTAAAGCGGAACTATCACTTCAAATAAAGTGCCCCCCCCCCAATAATTATTCATATAATGATACGCATAGAAATAATAGCATTATACATAAGAAGTCCAGCGTTATTGAGGAACCCTACTTGTTCGGAGACTCACCATCAGGAATCAGCGTAGACATCTTGCCTTAGAGACATCTGTGAGTCTGCGCTGTCCGTCCCGGTCTCCTCCAGGGTTGGTGAGAGGGAGTTGCATTGTACCTTAAGGTGCAGGAAGTGACTGACGGCACAGACGCACAGATGTGTCTACAGCAAGATGCCTGCCCATCAGTCTCAGATCAAGTAGGATTTCTTAATAACACTGCTGGACTTAAAGGGATAGTAATAGTTCGTTTTAGCTTTATTTTATTTTGTAGGCATGAAGAACTATATAAGTCTTATCTCTCAAACCTTTATGGTTTGAGAGATATTCACAAGCAAAGTTCCCCTCCCGCCCCTTTTACCTAGTGTAAGCCATCTCTTCTCAGATGTGGAATCCAGTCCATAGACCAGACAGATAACAGCAGGGGACAATCTTCTTCCTATGAGAACAATGAAAGCCCTGCCCCCACTGACAAGTTTTTCAGGTTTTTCCCTTATCTTAATTGAAGATTGTCCCTCTCTGCAGTCTACCTGGGCACCTCCCTTCTGATCTGGCTGAGCAGTGTTACATCAGTAAAAGGGGCGGGAGGGGGATACTTTGTCATTGAATTACTCTTGAACTACAACTCTGACAGTATTGAAATAACACTCTCCAAAGTCCAAATACTATGATGATTAATTAGAGCTGCTTTTATTATGAAACATTACTATCCCTTTATTCTGGATAATACTAGCATTTATATGCTTATTGCTATGCTATATGAATAATTATTTGGGGGGCACTTTATTTGGGGTGATAGTTCCAGAATAGTACCAATGCTGGCAGTTCAATGTATAACTGCATTCGCTCCTTTTTTATAACGGGCACCAACTGCAGCACATTTGTTGGTACAACTGGAAAAAAAATGAAGAACAAATCTTCCTATGGTGTAAGTTATGTATAATGGTAAAGTAGAAATTACTACACAAATTATAGCAAATTTGCACCCAAATTGTAGTCCGTTACAACATGATATAACGTCTAGCTCAATACAACTAACAAATAACAATGATGCCTTTACGCCAAAGTCACCTTTACTCATTCACACGAATGCTCTCATTCTAATAATTATCTAGGGGACGTTTTCCACATCTCCTTTAGATGAATTTTATACATCTCTCCCATTCCCTCTAATAAAAATAATAATCAGATGTCCCGAGGAGAATTCAGCCCGAAGAAAACAAGGACAGGATTTCCACGCTGAGCTAGTCCTGGCTTTCATCCCAAGGTACAAGGAATGCTAGAACTCCAAATAAACATGGTCGCACACAGCACAATGTCCCTTCTGTGATCAGTCTCAAAGCACTTTGAATGTCATTAACGGGGATGGTGTTTCTGAATAGCTGCCCCCGAATACACATATACATACATACTAGATCATTAAGTACGGCTTTTGCCAGTGCAAGAATCCTGCATATTACGTACCAATGGGATAGGGCGACCACATGTCCCTGATTACCCAGGTAAGTCCCGGATTTTAAAGGAGCAGTAAACTTTTTTTTATGAAAAAATATATATTGTAAGGATTTTCCTACTGGTTAAAATAAGGGTACTCCCACTGCTGAGAGATTTATATTTCCAGAGTTATTACAGTTTAAACCCATGTTTTTTTACATTAGCAGTGCCCTCTAGTGGTCAAATTCTAATTAGGTTTTCTATTAGATTCTAATGGAGAGGAAAGTCAGAGACATACAGTTCTCCATAGAATGTGATAGAAACTGCTGCGTCACTTCCTGTCAGAACTATCAGGAAGTAAACACAGTAAATTCACTTCCTGTCAGAACTATCAGGAAGTAAACACAGTAAATTCACTTCCTGTCAGTTAGAACTATCAGGAAGTAAACACAGTAAATTCACTTCCTGATTATTTAAACTGATATAATTTTTGAATAAAACATCTGACAGCGATGGGAGTGATCTTGTTTTATTCAGCAGGAAATGCTCTGTAAAATATGTGTTTTCATAAAAAAAAGTTTACTGCTTCTTTAAGTGTGTGTCCCATGGCCCGGGCAGCCCACTTCTGGGATAATACACAGTTCAGGAATGAAGACTCCAGAGCACAGAATTCTAAATACAAGAAGATCTGCCCATTGTCTGCTATGGCAGGAAGTGATGCCTCAACTGGGCTACAACAAAATGGCTTCCAGATAGAGTTCTAGACTCTAGAAAGAGAACTCAGCTTGGTCCTAACATACAACAGGAGCTGCAGTGCAATTTTGTTGTAGTGTAATGCTAGTCTAAGGGTTTGGTGTAATGTGAATTTTCTTGTAGCCCAACCACAGGCATCACTTTTTTTCACAGCAGTCAATGGGCAGTTCTCCCTCTAGTGTTTAGAACTCTGAAAAACAGCAGGTTGTGCACTGATGTCCAGGGATGTAAAGTGACCCCTCCCACATAAGTGCACCATAATCGAGGACAAGCAATCTGTTGTTCTCTTCTCTGCAGTGTCCCTTAATGGCAGAATGGAGATGTGGTCACCCTACAATGAGGGGGTGAAGGACAGGAGAAGGTTATGAGGGAAAGGGGAGGGTGGAAGAAGGATGAAGTGGTAAAGGTGAGGGTGGAAGAAGGGTGAAGTGGTAAAGGTGAGGGCGGAAGAAGGATGAAGTGGTAAAGGTGACGGCAGAAGAAGGATGAAGTGGTAAAGGTGAGGGCGGAAGAAGGGTGACGTAATAAAGGTGAGGGCGGAAGAAGGGTGAAGTGGTAAAGATGAGGGCAGAAGGATGAAGTGGTAAAGGTGAGGGTGGAAGAAGGGTGAAGTGGTAAAGGTGAGGGCGGAAGAAGGGTGAAGTGTAGGGTTGCCACCCAGCCGGTACTTTACCGGCATGCCAGTAAATAAATTGGCTTCTGTCCAATGTTAAGTCTATGGAGGGAATGCCATGGCCAGTATTTTTCTGAAGAAAAGGTGGCAACCTTAGTGAAGTGGTAAAGGTGAGGGCGGGAGAAGGATGAAGTGGTAAAGGTGAGGGCAAAAGAAGGGTGACGTGGTAAAGGTGAGGGCGGAAGAAGGATGAAGTGGTAAAGGTGATGCTGGAAGAAGGATGAAGTGGTAAAGGTGAGGGTAGAAAAAGGATGAAGTGGTAAAGATGAGGGCGGAAGAAGGGTAAAGTGGTAAAGGTGAGGGCAGAAGAAGGATGAAGTGGTAAAGATAAGGGTGGAAGAAGGGTGAAGTAGTAAAGGTGAGGGCGGAAGAAGGGTGAAGTGGTAAATGTGAGTGCGGAAGGATGAAGTGGTAAAGGTGAGGGTGGAAGAAGGATGAAGTGGTAAAGGTGAGGGTGGAAGAAGGGTGAAGTGTCAAAGAGGAGGAAGGTGAAACAGAGGTGTTGAGGAGTTTTGGAGGGTGATATGAATAGGCAAAATGGCAGGTGGGTGGGAGTGGTAAGTGGGAAAACAAATTGTAGAACGGGAGGATGGATGTTAAAACTGTGTGCACTTTTTTCGACAAGAGCGACATCTCGTGTCAAAATCAGTGCCCCCCTGGCAATTCCCTGCAGTGATTTTGACAGCTTATCCTCCCTGACCACTTGTCAAAATGACCTCTGCCTGGCAATTCGCTTCAATGCAGGCTAACTCCGCCCTACCGGAAGACACAGGATCCACTCTTACGATAAATGCCAGTTAACCAAATTAAATATTTCCTCTTTATTTCACAAAAATGAAAAAAAATTCCAGCAGTGGATAAGTCAAACACATGGTAGTAAAGAGAGAGCAGGTTTACACACATGACCCTCCTTATACGTTTCGCGTTGATCGTCACGAAACGCGTAAAGCAGGTTGTGTATTTCAACATTCTCTCTCTTTGCTACCATGTGTTTGCCATATCCACTGCTGGAATGGTTTTTAATCTTTGTGAAATAAAGATTAAATATTGTATTTGGTCAACTGGCATTTAACATAAGAGCGGATTTATAGAACACTCCCTTCCTGCATTTTCTCATTTGCTGACGTCTTGTGCCGAGGCTACTGGGAGTTGCCCTGGACTCATCATGGCTTGTGAGCCTGGGTCAGTTTGTTTTTGATATTTACCATACAACAGCAATTGTAGCAACTCCAATATTGTTTCTTTGGTTTTGTAACTCTGCCCTTCTACTATCCTAGGGTGTGACTGACACTCATTCAGAAAGTGGTCCCAAATCGAGGCAGCCAGTTCAAATCAATGGTGACTACTTTTTTTTTTTTTTTTTACACTTTATTAAATAATTATTGGTATTTATTTAAAACTGTAATACACTATTGTGGTCCCAAGGTGGTGATGTTGCTATAATTTTCTATGGAGAGCATTAGTCTAAGACTCAAGTTCTACCATAAAGAGCCGCAGAAAAAAAAACACTCTGAATGCCAGAGATAAAAAAAAACAACTTTAATTGTAAAAGCTTTTGAATGAAGAATTTCCCATTTTTTTTATTTTTCATTACTCCTACACATCTCTTGTCCTTAAAGTGTTAATACCAAATGAGCCATTTTATGGTTTTGAAGCAAATCACATTGTGGTCAGTTGACCGACTGATATTGGATTCAACAAGCAACAAGCAGTAGAGATTAAACAATTTCTACTCATTTCCAAAGAAACAGCTGGATTTGGTTCCAGATGAGGAGAAATGTTTGTACAAGAGAACATCAGCTCAAGCCCTCGGGCTGCTATAACGAATTGGGTAATCAAGATGTTGATTCCTTTTAATTGAATGCAGGCTTGTCAGCCAGTGATCCTATTCTTTGAATCCCTCAAACTTAACTGAGACACCCAGAATACCTGCCAGAGCAATGGTGGCCCTCCAGCTGTTGTCAAACTACAACTCCTGTTATCCCCTATAAGCCAATGAATGATGAGAGATTTCATCTGGTAGAAGCTGTAGGGCCTCACGCTGCCACCCCAGTGCTAGCTGCTGTTGAATACTTCTGTTATAAAGTGTTATAGAACAGAGAGCCGTGGATCTACCATATTGAATTTTCTTTACATAGTTTAAAAAACTTAATTCAAAACCGCCTATGTGTCATGTTAAAGGGAAAGTAATGTTTCATAATAAAAGCAGGTTTCATTAATCATCATAGTATTTGGACTTTGGAGAGTGTTATTTCAATACTGTCAGAGCTGTAGTTCAAGAGTAATTCAATGACAAAGTATCCCCCTCCCGCCCCTTTTACTGATGTAACACTGCTCAGCCACATCAGAAGGGAGGTACCCAGGTAGATTGAAGAGAGGGACAATCTTCAGTTAAGATAAGGGAAAAACCTGAAAAACGAGTCAAGGGGGCAGGGATTTCATTGTTCTCACAATAAGAAGATTGTCCCCTGCTGTAATCTGTCTGGTCTATGGACCAGATTCCACATGTGAGGTGAGGTGGCTTACACTAGGTAAAAGGGGCGGGAGGGGAAACTTTATCATTCAATTAATCTTGAACTACAACTCTGATAGTATTGAAATATCACTCTCTATGGCTCATTTACTATGAAAATTAATTGGAGCTGCATTTTTGTGAAACATTACAATCCCTTTAACCAAAATTCTAGCAGATGTACAATTTAGAAGGTATTCACACACTTATTTCTGTGAAAAGTAAACGTGAAAGTCTCCAGGTACTGCAGAGCATTATTAGCGTACGAAAAGTCACTGAATAGTTTAAATTGGTATATGAAATCTCACTGCTACGTCATGTGTACCACAATTAGCATACATTAGCATATGGTATCAAGTATAAATCTCTCCTTAAATGTATATTTGCTGGTCTTTTGGCAACATAGGCAGTTTTTAAAGTGGTTTTCAACTTAAATTAAGGCTATAGGACTTTTTTTTTAATCTTCGTCTATTTTTTCTTTAAACATTTATGTTCCAGACATTGAAATGTTTACAGTGAGCTTTTGATCAGGGACTTTGCAATGCGTTGCGAACCCCTCTGGCACTCAAAGGGTTAAAGCAGAGATAGCCCAAAAAAAAATAAAAAAAAATATATATATATATACAATGAAACAAACAGCATACAGAGCACTCAGTGATGCAGAGACAGTGTTTGTTACATTGTATCGTTGTCCTGCTTTGATAGTCGACTGATCACAAACCTCTCTGTAATTTCAGAATATGGAAAATCAAAATAAAAGTTAAATGTCTCTTTAATCCTCTTGAATACTAGAAAGGTTTCCAACACGTTGCTTTGAAATGCATTAGAGACCTTTCTACCATCCAATGGGTTTAAAATCTTTGTACAGCAGTAAATGATGAAGAAGCAGATGTATTCATAATCAAATTTATAGTAATGTTAATGGCTTTTTCTGCTGGGTAAAGTAAGTATACTCACACTACTGGGAGATAACTCATTCAAAAGTTATAACAACTGAATCTCATGATTTCTTCTCTTTTTTTTTGTTGTTTTTTAATGTAATCAAAATATTCTATAAAAAGTAACCACTAGGTGGCACTAGTTCATTAGTCCTTATGGAGAATTTATATCATCGACTGTAAAGTTCTCCAAACAGTGAGACCGGCATTATTCTGAGCTGTGAATAATGAATGAATAAAAAATCTCCCAGAAACGTCAGTACCCTTGCTTTCCTCAGAACGAAAAGCCCCTTTAAAGTGGAACTGCCACTTTAAAACAAACAGGTGATGTTGAAAGAGTTTTCAAAAGCATCTCTATTTGTCAGATATTTTTATTTATATTAGTTTAGGAGATATTTAGCTTTATTTATTTACTTGTCAGTTTAAGCACATTAGACAGTACTGGCCGGCATGAAATCCAGATCTTAAATTTCCACACTGCTCTCATCCCCACTACCACTACCTGTCCCTAGATACTAACATTCCACACTGCTCTCATCCCCTCTACCACTACCTGCCCCTAGATACTAAAATTCCATGCTGCTCTCATCCCCACTACCTGCCCCTAGATACTAACATTCCACACTGCTCTCATCCCCACTACCACTACCTGCCCCTAGATACTAACATTCCACACTGTTCTCATCCACACTACCTGCCCCTAGATACTAGCATTCCACACTGCTCTCATCCCGACTACCACTACCTGCCCCTAGATACTAACATTCCACACTGTTCTCATCCACACTACCTGCATCTAGATACTAGCATTCCACACTGTTCTCTCACACACCTGTCAATACCTGCCCCTAGATACTAACATTCCACACTACTCTCATCCCAACTACCACTACCTGCCCCTAGATACTAACATTCCACGCTGCTCTCATCCCAATTACAACTACCTGCCTCTAAATACTAACATTCCATGCTGCTCTCATCCCCACTACCACTACCTGCCCCTAGATACTAACATTCCACACTGCTCTCATCCCCACTACCTGCCCCTAGATACTAACATTCCACACTGCTCTCATCCCCACTACCACTACCTGCCCCTAGATACTAACATTCCACGCTGCTCTCATCCCCACTACCACTACCTGCCCCTAGATACTAACATTCCACACTGCTCTCATCCCCACTACCACTACCTGCCTCTAGATACTGACATTCCACGCTGCTCTTATCCCCACTACCACTACCTGCCCCTAGATACTAACATTCCACACTGTTCTCTCACACACCTGTCACTACCTGCCCCTAGATACTAACATTCCACACTGCTCTCATCCCCATTACCACTACCTGCCCCTAGATACTAACATTCCACACTGTTCTCTCACACACCTGTCACTACCTGCCCCTAGATACTAACATTCCACACTGCTCTCATCCCCATTACCACTACCTGCCCCTAGATACTAACATTCCACACTGTTCTCTCACACACCTGTTACTACCTGCCCCTAGATACTCACATTCCACATTGTTCTCTCACACACCTGTCACTACCTGCCCCTAGATACTAACATTCCACGCTGCTCTCATCCCCACTACCACTGCGTTCCCCTAGATACTAACATTCCACGCTGCTCTCATCCCCACTACCACTGCGTTCCCCTAGATACTAACATTCCACGCTGCTCTCATCCCCACTACCTACCCCTAGATACTAACATTCCACACTGCTCTCATCCCCACTACCACTACCTGCCCCTAGATACTAACATTCCACACTGTTCTCATCCACACTACCTGCCCCTAGATACTAACATTCCACACTGCTCTCATCCCCACTACCTGCCCCTAGATACTAACATTCCACACTCCTCTCATCCCAACTACCACTACCTGCCCCTAGATACTAACATCCCACACTGTTCTCTCACACACCTGTCACTACCTGCCCCTAGATACTAGCATTCCACACTGTTCTCTCACACACCTGCCACTACCTGCCCCTAGATACTAGCATTCCACACTGTTCTCTCACACACCTGCCACTACGTGCCCCTAGATACTAGCATTCCACACTGTTCTCTTACACACCTGTCACTAACTGTCCCTAGATACTAACATTCCACACTGTTCTCACACACACCTGTCACTACCTGCCCCTAGATACTAGCATTCCACACTGTTCTCCCTGCAGGCCAATACTAGCTCCTTTGTATAAAAGAACCTATAAAATGTTAAATATCTCATGAACTAGAATTAAAAAAAATGGTTAATGTAAATATAGGTGACTATAGAAGCTCTTTAAATGAACCTATGTAAGATTAAACGATGGTTCCACTTTAAGCACAAGTCGCATTGTCTGTCATGAGATAACGAGATGAAACAAATGTTGAATAAAAAAGGTAAAAAGATATTTCATAGCAGCTATTTTTTCAAATCACTTTCTAAAACGTCCTGATAATGTCCTAGATCTAGTGTCCTGACGTCGCAGTTTGAAGAGAGATGCATATTTAAATTTCACGCAGGCCATGTGATTAGCTCAGCATCCAGCCGTAATTTCTTAAAGGGATAGTAACACTTCGTTTTAACTTTATTTTATTTTGTAGGCATTAAAAAAACATGAAGAATGATATAAGTCTTATCTCTCAAACCTTTATGGTTTATGAGATATTCACAAGCAAATTTCCCCTCCCCACCCCTTTTTCCTAGTGTAAGCCATCTCTTCTCAAATGTGAGTCTGGTTGTATGACAGTACAGATACCAGAAGGGGACAATTTTCTTTGTATGAAAACAATGAAAGCCCTTCCCCCCTTGACAAGTTTTTCAGCTTTTTCCATTATCTTAATTGAAGATTGTCCCTCTCTGCAGTCTACCTGGGCATCTCCCTTCTGATCTGGTTGAACAGGGGGGGGATACTTTGTTTGTGAATATCTCTTAAACCATAAAGGTTTCAGAGATAAAACTTATATCATTGTTCATGTTTTTTTAATGCCTACAAAATAAAATAAAGTTAAAATTAAGTATTACTATCCCTTTAAGGTAATCTTAATCAGTTAGATAAATCCTAAGCAATCTAGACCAGCGACTCCACACACTGAGGAGGTCCACCTACGCCTTAAAGTAGCAGTAATCTTTTTTTTTTTTTTTTAATGAAAACCTGCATATTATAGGGCGTTTTCCATCTGAGTAAAACAAGCGTATTACCACTGCAGACAGTTGTATTATAAGAATGTTCTAACAGTGCAAGGCTCTATGGAAACAGATCCAGGGATATTACTTCCTGAAAGTTCAAACTGACAGGAAGTGACTCAGAAGTTACAATCACATTCTATAAAGAACTATTGTCAGTGACTCACCTCTCCCATAGAATACAACAGAAAAACTGTCTGAAATCTGGCCAATACAGGGCAATATAATGTAAAAAAAAAAACCTGAAACAAAACAAAAAACAGATTAAACTGTAATAATACGGGAAAGACACATCTCCTGTAAGGGGGAATAGACCTACAATATGTTCTTATCAGTGGGATACACCCTGCAGTATGTTCTTATTTTCATAAAAAAGGTTACTGCTTCTTCAACCTTTTGAGTGGCAGAAAGACACCTGGATTAAAATAATTTCTGCAGTGAAATAAACTCTCCAGTTGCTGTGTTATTTTATTGAGCTTTTGCGCTAAGATCTCTTCATCTGGAGATACCTTAGTGCAGGGGTTCCATAGAATATCATAGGAACTGGAGAAAATATCATATAATGGAGTGGGCGATGACACCAGACAGGAAGTGTGGAGTTTATCTCACTGGAGGGTTTATCTCACTGTTATTTTACATTAATGGATCCCCCTCGTGTCTCCAATCCTCTCACCAATGTATCACTGAGAGTTCGGTGGACCTCCAAGAGATGAAGGGACATTTGTTTTAAAGAAAAGCGGAGCAATTCTGGAGGAAACCAACAGCACCACAGGGGGCAAAAAAAATTCCCACATTTCCATTAATTTAACCTGCTGTCTCAGCAATTTTTTTTGCGCAGCTGCTCGTCAGAACAAAAACATAGTTTTTTGCAAAACAAGCTGGTTCTATATTAAATCTATAATCTATTAGCGCAGGACTCTCTTCTTTTTAATGCAACTGAATCTTGATTGCTTAGAGTCCCTCTTCTAGATCATTAGAGAGACTGCTCATTCAGAATATGTGCTGGTTTGTCAGCTACTTAAAGGAGCAGTAAACTTTTTTTATGAAAAAATATATATTATAGGGATTTTCCTATTGAGTAAAATAAGGGTACTCCCACTGCAGAGAGATTTATATTTCCAGAGTTATTACAGTTTAAACCCATATTTTTTTTACATTTGCAGTGTCCTCTAGTGGTCAAGTTCTAATTAGATTTCATGTTAGATTCTAATGAAAAGGAAAGTCAGAAAAGTCAGAGACATACAGTTCTCCATAGAATGTGATAGAAACTGCCTGTCACTTCCTGTCAGAACAATCAGGAAGTAAACACACAGTAAATTCACTTCCTGTCAGTTAGAACAACCAGGAAGTAAACACAGTAAATTCACTTCCTGTCAGAACTATCAGTTAGTAAACACACAGTAAATTCACTTCCTGTCAGTTAGAACTATCAGGAAGTAAACACAGTAAATTCACTACCTGGTTATTTAAACTGCTATAATTTTGTAATAAAACACCTGACAGCAGTGGGAGTGACCTTGTCTTATTCAGCAGGAAAAGCTCTATAAAATATGTGTTTTCATAAAAAAAGGTTTACTGCTCCTTTAACCACATAACCTATTAAAGGAATCTATTAGTAGGAGATTACTTTCCAGCGATTTTCACGTGCAATTGCACTTGAAAATAAGTACATATATTTACATTCTAAACTAGCTGGTTTAAATCTTCCTAAGTGAGTCTGTACTACATGCCCTTTGTACTATATATCCCATCAGATATTTTAGTGATCTCAGTTGGCTGTTTTGTGAGATTTTGCAGGAAGGGCATCTGAGACCGTCCATTTAGTTTTTGTATGTGTTTTACATATAGTATTGTGGCAAGCCGGATATGCCCGGGCACATCTTTTTAATACAGATTAAAGGGAAAGTAATGTTTCACAAAAACAGCAGCTCCATTTAATCTTCATAGTATTTGGGCCATAGAGAGTGTTATTTCATTACCGTCAGAGTTGTAGTTCAGGAGTAATTGAATGATACATTTTTCCCTCCCGCCCCTTTTACCTAGTGTAACACACTGCTCACCTCAGATGTGGAATGCAGTCCATAGACCAGACAGATAACAGAAGGGGACAATCTTCTTCCTATGAGAACAATGAAAACCCTGCCCCCCTTGACAAGTTTTTCTGTTTTTTCCCTTATCTTAATTGAAGATTGTCCCTCTCTGCAATCTACCTGGGCACCTCCCTTCTGATCTAGCTGAGCAGTGTTACATCAGTAAAAGAGGAGGGAGGGGGATACTTTATCATTGAATTACTCTTGAACTACAACAGAATTGAAATAACACTCTCCAAAGTCCAAATACTATGATGATTAATTAGAGCTGCTTTTATTATGAAACATTACTATCCCTTTAAATAAAAGTTAATTTTTACTTGTGTCCAGACATTGGATACCAAGGGAATATTCAGACTACTCTAGTGTGTTATTTCTGCAGGGTTCTTTTTTCTTTTATTTGTTTTGATTTATTATGAAAAAAGCAAGCACACATAAACTTAGGGATTTTTCTTCTGATTAAAAGCAAGGATACTATCCACTACTGGGTAATAATTTATTCAAAAGTTATAACAGTTGACAGGAAGTGCTGAAGCTGTTACTGTCACACTCTATGAAGAACTTAGTCAGTGACTCACCTCTCCCGTAGAATGCAGAAGAATAGCTGTGAAGGAAGTGGTGAAGCTCGTATCACATTCCATGTAGTCCCTGACTCACCTCTCTCATAGAATGTAACATGATAACTGTGAGGAAGTGATGAAGCTGTTACTATCACATTCTACGGAAAAGCGTAGTCTGTGACTCAACTCTCTCACAGAATGCAACATAATAGCTGTGAGGAAGTGATGAAGCTGTTACTATCACTTTCTATGAGGAACTGTAATCAATAACTTGTCCCGTCCATATGATGCAGCATAATAACTGTGACGAAGTGACGGAGTTCCTACTAGCACATTCTATGGAGAAGTGTAGTCACTGACTCACCTTTCCCATAGAATGCAACAGAATTACTATGAGGAAGTGAAGAGGCTCTTACTATCACATTCTATACAGAACTGTAGTCAGTGACTCACCTCTCCCATAGAATGTAACATAATAACAGTCATGTGCTAGAGCTGTTACTATCACATTCTATATAGAACTGTAGTCAGTGACTCATCTCTCCCATAGAATGTAACATAATAACAGTCATGTGCTAGAGCTGTTACTATCTCATTCTATATAGAACTGTAGTCAGTGACTCACCTCTCCCATAGAATGTAACATAACCGTCATGTGCTAGAGCTGTTATTATTACATTCTATGGAGGCGTGTACTCAGAGACTCACCTCTCCATAAAATGAACCATAATAACTGTGAGGAAGTGAAGAAGCTCTTACTATCAGCCTCTATGGAGAACTGTAGTCAGTGACTCACTTCTCTCATAGAATGCAACACAATAACTGTGAAAACTGTAGGTCAACTGCCTGGAATTCAGGTGGCGCTTTTAATAAATACAAAATATATATATATATTAAGAAAACAGTTTAAACTGTAATAACTGTGCATCGAAATATCTCCCTACAAGGGGATCACTCTTGTTTCGCTCAGAAGGAAAATCCCTACCATGTATGTTTTTCATAATATGTGTTTACTAAGGCTTTAATGGGGATTTGAACTCCAGGAATAATATAGCGGTCCCCACTGCAATGCTTTTTCATTTTTTTCCCTGCGATGCCCCAGAATTGCACTCCTTTGCTTTTAAACATAAGGTCCGTAACGCGATCTTCTCACAGCTCCTCCTTCTTTTCATTGCAGTCGTCACACACTCTGACGGGGTGATGCCACCCGCGAGAGGGGACCGGCTTCCGGTGACTGGAGCACGATTCACAGAATCCCTGACCGCACGCCCTGCAGTGGTGCCGGGACATCTTGGGGGTAAATGGCTTCTCACAATGGTGGCAGTTATGGATCTCCTGATCTGACACCCAGTAACTGGGACGTGCAGCCTCCTTCACGAATCCTAGGGGGGAAAAAGAAAGATCTGAAATAGGGGTGGGTCAGTGTTTCCTCCCGAGGGCCAGATCGCTGTTCAGAACTTCCCACCCTGTTCTTCCCACTTCTCCTACTTCAAACCCTGTTCCTCCCACTTCCTTCCCACTTCTCCACCTTTCCACCCTGTTCCTTCCCCTTCCCTCCCACTTCTCCTCCTTCCCACCCAGTTCCTCCCACTTCTCCTCCTTCCCGCCCTGTTCCTCCCACTTCTCCTCCTTTCCACCCTGTTCCTTCCCTTTCCCTCCCACTTCTCCTCCTTCACACCCTGTTCCTCCTACTTCTCCTCCTTTCCACCCTGTTCCTTCCCCTTCCCTCCCACTTCTCCTCCTTCACACCCTGTTTTTCCCACTTCTCCTCCTTCACACCCTGTTCCTCCTACTTCTCCTCCTTTCCACCCTGTTCCTTCCCCTTCCCTCCCACTTCTCCTCCTTCACACCCTGTTTTTCCCACTTCTCCTCCTTCACACCCTGTTCCTCCTACTTCTCCTCCTTTCCACCCTGTTCCTTCCCCTTCCCTCCCACTTCTCCTCCTTCACACCCTGTTTTTCCCACTTCTCCTCCTTCACACCCTGTTCCTCCTACTTCTCCTCCTTTCCACCCTGTTCCTTCCCCTTCCCTCCCACTTCTCCTCCTTCACACCCTGTTTTTCCCACTTTTCCTCCTTCCCACCCTGTTCCTCCCACTTCTCCTCCTTCCCACCCTGTTCCTCCCACTTCCCCTCCTTTCCGCCCTGTTTCTCCCACTTTTCCTACTTCCCATCGTATACCAACACAATGCACTGGTTAACTCCCTAGCACTCAAAGAGTTAAAGCTTTCATTATGTATGCTTGTAAAAACTTAATAAAATATAAGAAAAAAAAAAAAGGTGAATTTGAAAAAAAAAGAAAAAACAATAAAATGTATGAACAAATGACTTTATATACTCTGCTCTTACAGTATATGTAAAATCAAAACATAAGTTTAATGTCACTTTAAGACATGTACAGTGTATGTTTAACCACTTGTTCCCAGGTGATAGTTTAACTCCTTGAGTGCCAGCGCGGAATCCGACACACTGCTGGCAATGAATACCCCTCTTGCATGCAAAATGTTAAACAGACAATGAGATCTATTACCCAGAGGATATTCGATAACGCAGGACACTGTATCGAGTGAGGTCTGTGCCACCTCTGTCACTTTTCGCGGTAGCAAACTTCTCCCAGCATCCTCAGCTGCCTCTGAACCTGTAATGACAAGTGCACATTGACATTTAGAAAGTAGAAAACCGTTAGCAAGTAAGAGGCGCTTGGTCCAACTGGTCTGTAGCGTCACGTAGAACCTCAGATCCTAGATCATAAACATGTCCTTACCCAACCTCAACACGTCCAGCTGCCTGGAGGTTACAAGAAAGATAATGGGTGAGATGTACTAAGGTGTGATAAAGTGGTGATACAGAACAGATGACTTTTTCAGTGATATATCTATCGAATGTAGTGTTTCTCAACTAGGATGCCGTGGCACATCCACTTAGGGTGCCCCATTTTATCTATAAAGCTTTGACAAAAATAGGAATGTAGACTTCCAATTGTATATTTCAAGGGATAGTAATGCTTCAAAATAAAAGCAGCTCCAATTAATCTTCAAAGTATTTGGGCCATGGAGAGTGTTATTTCAATACTGTCAGAGTTGTACTTCAAGAGTAATTGAATGATAAAATATCCCCCCCATCCCTACGGATGTAACACTGCTCACTTCAGAGCAGAAAGGTGGTGTCCAGATGTCTTGCTGAGAGGGACAGTCTTCAATTAGCATAAGGGAAAACCTGAAACACCTGTCAAGGGGGGCAGGGTTTTCATTGTTCACACAGTAAGAAGATTGTCCCTTGCTGTGATCTGTCCAGTCAAGAGACCAGATTCCACATCTGAGGGGAGGAGGCTTACACTAGGTAAAAGGGGCGGGAGGGGGATACTTTATCATTCAATTACTCTTGTACTACAACTCTGACAGTATTGAAATAACACTCTCCATGGCCTAAATACTATGAAGATTAATTGGAGCTGCTTTTATTTTGAAACATTACTATCCCTTTAAGGATGTTACTATAGACAATATATTTATTTTAGTTGGGAGGTCTAACAGTAACTCTATATTTATGCATTTGTAACCTTGATTACAGCCTTAAAAAGGATAGGGGTGCCCTGAAAATGCCAGACTGCGTGTTAGGTGTGCCTTGAGGGAAAAAAAGCTTGAGAACCACTGATCTATAGCCCAGGACATACTTGAAAATGAGAGACAATGTCAGTGTATCCCTCCCATTAAAATACTTGATATTATAATAAGAATAAGATCAATCTCCAAGTCCTATGTTATCCTATTGTGCCAACGCACTGAGAATTCTCCAACATTGGAGATCTTAGTGCATGGGCTCCATAGACTAATACAAGAAATGGAGAAGCGATATCACTGGAGACGTCATCTCCACTTTAACCCTTTGAATGCCAGAGGGGTACGGAACACATTGCTTTGCAATGCGTTCCGTACCCCTCTGCAATTCAAAGGGTTAACTCATCTTTATCAAACTTTAGTGCACTGATGCGGTCTAGAGCAGTGATTGTTATCGCCAGTGTTTGGGACTCACAAACAGGACAGGTTTTATGGATTCCCTGATTAAACACAGGCAGCTCAATTACATTAAGAAATCCACCGATTGCTCTCTTGTGGTCAAGCAGGGATCTCCTGAAAACCTCCATTGTTAGTGTGTCACTAGGACTAACAATGCAAATCACTTTGTCTGGCAGGAGATGATAGGAGCTGTAGTTCACAACAGCTGGAGAGACTCTGGTTTCCCTCCTCTGCTGTAGAATGTGTCAGTATAGCAGAGGGTGGAGTTTTGCACGAGTAATCCGCCCAATAAAAGTCATGTCCAGCTCCATGGGCGTGAGCTCCGGAAAAGATAGAATGTGCTCTCGCCTGAACCAAGGACATAGGAAAAAAACATAGGGGTCATTAATATTTTCTTGCCATAGTAAGGTAAGTGGGCTACTAAAATGGTGACTGGTTTACAGGAAAAGAAATATCAGGATAGACTAAAGGATATGAACATGTATAGCTTGGAGGAGAGAAGAGAGAGAGGGGATATGATAGTTGAATCCCTTCATGTATGTGAATGTGTCTAAGTGCAGAAGGGAAGTACATTTCAAAGTAGTAAAAATGTTAGGACAAGAGGCCATAGTCTAAAACTAGAGGGACACAGGTTTAGATGTAATGTAAGAACGTTTTACTTCACTGAGAGTGTAGTAGATAAGTGGAATGGACTACCAGCAGAAATGGTAGAAGTTAATACAGTGACAGAATTTAAAGGAGCAGTAAGCTTTTTTTATGAAAAAATATATATTGTAGGGATTTTCCTACTGAGTAAAATAAGGGTACTCCCACTGCTGAGAGATTTATATTTCCAGAGTTATTACAGTTTAAACCCATGGTTTTTTACATTAGCAGGGCCCTCTAGTGGTCAAACTCTAATTATATTTCCTGTCAGATTCTAATGGAGAGGAAAGTCAGAAAAGTCAGAGACATAACAGTTCTCCATAGAATGTGATAGAAACTGCTGAGTCACTTCCTGTCAGTTAGAACTATCAGGAAGTAAACACAGTAAATTCACTTCCTGATTATTTAAACTGCTATAAATTTTGAATAAAACATCTGACAGCAATGGGAGTGACCTTGTTTTATTCAGCAGGAAAAGCTCTGTAAAATATGTATTTTCATAAAAAAAAGTTTACTGCTCCTTTAAGCATGCATGGGATAGGCATAAGGCTGTCCTTAACTTAAGAAAAGACAAAGGACCAAGAAAGGTTTGAGGTTTTTTACTGTAGGAAAATGGGCGACTAGATGGGCCGAAATGGTTCTTATCTGCCGTCAGAGTGTATGTTTCTAAGTGGGATGTTATTATTAAGAGGCTTTTGTATTTGATTAACCCTTTCAATGTGCCCTCTGGCACTCAGTGTTAAACTCAATGAAAACATCTTTTCAGTAGCACTTCCGGCCCAGACAAATCAGGAGGGAACTTCTCTCTGACACTTACATTTCCCTTTTCGATTGCTGTGACACTTATTGCAGACTCGCACGGGTGACGGACCCCATCCTCGCTCAGGAACGGGCATGGTGTTTTTAGAGCAGTCATGGCAGAAGCCCTCGCCGCAGGCTCGGCAGTGATGCTTCCGTTCAGACACCTCAAAGGCCCTTCTGCAGCCGTGGCACACCTTCAGGAAGAGGGGAGGGGAACAATGAATACCGGGAGGAGAACGGGACATGTTTTAGGTGCAGCAAGGAAGGGACACTAGCGGGTGAGAGAGCAGAGAAATACTGAGCAGCAAAGAGACTCTAATGTTGGTTCGTATTCCAGAAGCAAATCTGGAGCAAACAGATTACACTACAGAGGCCAAATTATATTTCTGAATGATTTAAATTGGCCTTTTATAGGGATAGTAATATTTCACAAAAAAGCAGCTCTGATTAATCTTCATAGTATTTGGGCCGTGGGGAGTGTTATTTCAATACGGTCAGAGTTGTAGTTCAAGAGTAATTGAATGATAAAGTATCCCCCTCCCGCCCCTTTTACTGATGTAACACTGCTCACCTCAGAGCAGCAAGACTGTCCAGATGGATCACAGAGAGGGACAATCTTCAGTGATCATAAGGAAAAACCTGTCAAGGGGGGCAGGGTTTTCCTTAAGATCACAGTAAGAAGATTGTCCCTTGCAGTGATCTGTCCGGTCAAGAGACCAGATTCCACATCTGAGGTGAGCAGTGTTACACTAGGTAAAAGGGACGGGAGGGGGATACTTTATCATTCAATTACTCTTGAACTACAACTCTGATAGTATTGAAATAACACTCTCCATGGCCCAAATACTATGAAGATTAATTGGAGCTGCTCTTTTGTGAAACATTACTATCCCTTTAAAACTCCTCAAATGATATAGAACATTCAATGCCAGATTTCCCAATAGGTAGAGCAGACAGCTGTCTAGAGCTCCCAATGTTGAGGGGGTGGAGCCTCAGAATTGTGGGTGGGGCCAGAACAATGTCAGTGTCCTCGCACCAGTTTTATAATCCTTTACAGTCTATTTTTTACCCCTTAGATGCTGGAGAGACATTACTATATACATATATATGATAACTAGTTTTAAAGCCCGTGTACCAGGGCCAACACTGGCGGCGCTGCAGTCATGCTCAGTACAGACTGTCCGAACGCACCGCGGCTGATACGGAGTGGGGCTCTCCGAATTCAGACCTCTGACTCCGGTCTGAATTCCGAGAGCCCAGCTCCGTATCAGCCGCGGCGTGTTCAGGCAGTCTGTACTGCGCATGACTGCAGCTCGCAGCCGTCTCTACTGCTCATGACGGCTTCTGACAAACATACTTAGCGAATTATAATATAGGATGTGTCCAGTTTCAGTTTATATTTTGATGTAATGTCCAGGTTATACACTAATGTATACAATTAATTTACTAATTTATATATGGCTGTAATGTCCAGTTAATATTCTAATGTGTACAGTGTATTTATCGGTTTATACATATCACTATAATGTGTATGCACTACTTTTCTGTAACTAACGTATATATCTCTGTGCTGGCTAGCTGATTTAGGAGTTATTTTGAACATATGTTACAGGCTAACTGTATTTTTTGTGACAGAAAACAGTATCTGGGGATCATCCAGAGCCCCTTGTCTAGGGTGTCTAAAGTATGCATGTTTGCCCTCTGTAGGATAGGTATAGAGACAAGCTGATGAGGAAACTACATTCTGGGGCAGATCAACAGCACCATTAGGAACAAATAAAAAATCCCCAGTTTCTTATTGATTTAAAGTGATAGCAAAGTTTCACAAAAAAGTAGCTCTGATTAATCTTCATAGTAATTGGGCCATGGAGAGTGTTATTTCACTACTGTCAGACTTGTAGTACAAGAGTAATTGAATGATAAAGTATCCCCCTCCCACCCATTTTACCTAGTGTAAGCCTCCTCCCCTCAGATGTGGAATCTGGTCACTTGACCAGACAGATCACAGCAAGGGACAATCTTCTTACTGTGGTCATAAGGAAAACCCTGCCCCCTTGACATGTTTTTCCTTATTCTCACTGAAGATTGTCCCTCTCTGCGATCCATCCGGACAGTCTTGCTGCTCTGAGCTGAGCAGTGTTACATCAGTAAAAGGGACAGGAGGGGGATACTTTATCATTCAATTACTCTTGTACTACAACTCTGACAGTATTGAAATAACTCTCTCCATGGCCCAAATACTATGAAGATGAAATGCAGCTGCTTATATTGTGAAACATTACTATCCCTTTAACTCTGTCCTTTAATCTCTTGACAATTAAAGATGTCTCCAGTAAAATGATTTTCAATATGCTGGAAACACCTCCTGCGTTCAATATGTTAAAAGTGAAAGTGACCTGCAGGTCAGTAGCGAGCAAGAGACCCGAAAATCTGTAGCACGCACAAGACCTGTAGGTCTATATCAAGGATGGACAACCTGAGATTCTTCCAGCTGTTTAGTACGGATGATGGAAATTGTAGTACTGAGCAACTGGACTGCCTCAGGTTGCTTGTCACGGTTCTGGCACTTAAGGACCGTTGACGGTCCTGGCACATCATGGAATTCCGGGTTTTCCACGCAGCTGCACGCCGCTCTGTGACCCTGGAATCCATTAAGGCCAAACAAAAAAATGACCCGTGTTCCTTCATGGCCCTTCATGCACTGCATCTGCCGATCGATAAGGGGTTAAAATTTCATAAATTCCCATTGATTCAAATTGAGCTTTTAACCCCTTGAATGCTAGAAAGAGTTCCTTCTCAGTGCACTGGAGACCTCCCACATTGAAGTGTTATGAAGAGACAGATAAGGGAGCACGGACGTTGAATGACATGCAAGTAAATGAAGGGTTGGCACGTACTGTGATCTCAGCGTTAGGTCTCCAGTAGGGCGGCGCCACTTTGTCTGTTAGCCATGAAGTGACAGTGCTCTTGGGTCCGGCACTGTACTCACTCACAGTGTGTAGGACAGAATTAACCCCATCTAGTAAGCGCTGAGCTGCATTGTGCTGATCCACTGTGCCAGTATCGTTCTGCAGAGGGAAGCGCAGAAACAATTCATTACTCACATTCGGTGGTGGAAGCGACAACAACAAAGAGGACACATAAGACAATACGACAAAGATAACGAGGACACAAAGCAACGGAACAAAGACAAAGCAGAAATGTTTACACGAGGGTCAGTGCTGATGTACTCAGTCACACAGTGGTGACGTGGAGCAAGGCCACGCAAGGCTCAGATCTCAGAAATCTTTGTCTGGCCACGGTAAGTAAGAAGGGCCGGATTTGCCATAAGGCAGAGCAGGCATCTGCCTACAGGCGCACCCCACAGAGGGGCGCCTGTCACTGAAACCAATTTTTTTTTTTAAATATTTTTATTCACAGCGCCCGCGCTGCGCACAGTGGCAGCAGTAACCAGCTGCATAGTAAGATCTGTGCCTTCTTCGGCACATATCTGTATGCTGTTGCTCCCTCGTCGGCTCTTTAGTAATGCAGAGAGCTGGGAGATGACATCATCTCCATGACATCATCTCCCAGCGCTCTGCATCACTGAACAGAAAACCACGCGGGAGCAAAAGCATACAGTCTGTGCAGAAGGAGGCACAGACTTTTCCTGCCGCTGGACCACCAAGGAGGTAGGAAATGGATACGGGGGGGCAATGTGAAGATGATAAGGGCAGTGTGAAAATTATGGGGGCAATGTGAGGGCAAGCTGGAGCTGATGGGGGCAAGTTGAAGCTGATGGGGCAATGTGAGAGCAGGTTGGAGCTGATGGGGGCAAGTTGGAGCTGATGTGGGCAATGCAAGGGCAAGTTGGAGCTGATGGGGCAATGTGGAGATGATGGGGGCAATGTGAGGGCAAGTTGGAGCTGATGAGGCAATGTGAGGGCAAGTTGGAGTGATGGGGCAATGGAGCTGATGGGGGCAAGTTGGAGATAATGGGGACAATGTGGAGATGATGGGGACTGTGGAGATGATGGGGACAATGTGGAGGCAAGTTGGAGCTGATGGGGGAAATGTGAGGGCAATATGGAGCTGATGGGGGCAATATGGAGATGATGGGGGGCAATGTGAGGGCAATATGATTATGTGGGGGGTAATGTGGAGATTTGGAGCGTTGTGTAGGTGTCCAGTGGAGATGGCCAATGGGGGGGGGGGCGCTTCAGATTTCTGTGCCTACAGGCTCCTGAGATGTAAGTCCGGCCCTATAAGTAAGAGTAGGCCAAGGCTTCCCTATACACAGTAGACCTCTACTTAAAAATATCTGTCTATCTCTCAGCTGTGATCAAAGCAAAGGCAGGAGCAGAGTGGTTGAAGACGTCAGGTAGGTGCAGTGCATTATGGGTTCGAGATTTAGTTCTGGCATTGGCACACAAGATTTTAACCCATTTCATAATCTTACGTGCATCTCAATTTGAATACCCTATGGATAACAGCAGGAATAATCGGATTAACTTGCAAGAAACCTTTTCAAGGGGCACTTTTCATGTTTTACTAAGTCTACACTGTGCAGCCCCCTCACGCTGATTCCGTCAGCCATTTGGGGGGTTTCAGAAAACTGACTCCCACATCTGGAACACAACTCAGATGTCTGTGGGTCTCAGATTCAAACTTCTAAGGTTTTGAGCCCATCTTCCATAGACCTGCTGTATTGGGCTTCCAAGCCGGATGCAGAGGGGCTATGGTCTATGGTCTGTCTTGCCGAGGACAAGAGACTGAACTGAGACTTCAAACTTGAAATTCAGTCTCTTCTCATAGGTACAACAAGGGAACACCAAGGGTTTGCTCCCGTGGAACTAGATCCGCTGATACTAAACTATCCATATGTTAGCTGCGCTTTAACCCCTTAAGGACCAGGACCGTCACCAGTGTCCTCTCTTAAAGGACTGATAACTGTCCTGGCATGTCACGTATTTTGTGCTTACATCGGGCCAACAGGAGCGCTGTAAGCGCTAGCTGGGTTTGAAACTGACCGCTCCAAGACCAGATGGTCTCTATCAGAAGCCCGTTCGGCGCAACAGTACACGTCATCAGTCTCATGTGCTGGTTCGCCTACTAAGTACTAACCAGTCATTGAGGGGAATCCACTCCTGGGACCGCTTGTCATTAAAGGGGGTTAGGGTTCAAAGGGATGTGCATTGAATTGCTTTTCAATGCATTTAGCAAAGGATGTACCAGTGTTGGTACCCTATAGGACGGTCTAACCAAGTGGGGTGGAGTTAAGAACTGAGGAGGACAACATAAAAATATATCTATATATAAGACTAATAACAATCAAACAGCGCCCCCTACAGAGGCACCGCGGGGTAACAAAGGTTATCGGTACATAATCTCTTCCTCACCGCAACTATTTCCAACCAGTCTCAGATCCATGAGATAATAAACATAAAAAAACAATAAAAAGAGGGATGGATAAAAAGAAAAATTGGGTGGTGTGGGGATGGAATGCATAAAGTATACTAGTTGCACAAAATAGGACAACAAGAAAGAAAACAAAAATGATTTATTGAACAAATATAAAAGAGTAGCTAAAGAGATTGTCAACTACCTCCATAACCGTTATCACCAAGAACCATTGCACTCAACAGCCCTTCTCTCTCCCACCCACTGACCGGCAGTTCATGTGGCAGGAGTCACCCAATAGCACTTACTCCTTCTGTGTCCAACCTACCTTCCTCTAGACCAGAGGTTCTCAGCCCATGCCCTCAGTGGCCAGTAACAGGCCAGGATTTAGGAATTTCCCTGCTAGAACACAAGTGTGTTGATCAGAGGCTCAGTTGTATTGATTAACTCACCTGTGCTCTTAAAAGGAAATTCTCATATCCTGGCCTGTTAATAGCCACTGAGAGCACGGGTTGAGAACCACTGCTCTAGACTGTAAACTCTCACCAGCAGGGGGCACTCTGATTCTCTGTTTTCCATGTTCCATTTGTACTGTGCAGTGTCTCTGTATGTCTATTCACTATTGTACAGCACCACAGAGTAAGTTGGCGCTATATAAATATAGGATAATAAGAATAATTGTGTTCTATCTAATAAATGGATGAATGACTAGAAGGAAAGACAATAGTCCTCAGTATTGAGGTGAATGGATATCAATAGAACAGGTATACAGGTACAATAAGATGTATATATGTACTTATCCTGCCCTCAGAGGTTGTCCTGTTGATATTGATACAATATAATCTCTTTAACTACTCTTTTATATTTGTTCAATATTTATCCTACATTGTGTAACTAGTACACATAGTGCGTCCCCTCATCCCCCCCCATGTTTGCACCGTCCCCTCCCCTTTTTTCTGCTTTTCAATGCATTGCACACTCCTCTGGTCCTTAACTCTCAGAATTCCCTCTGGCACTCAACGGGTTAAAGGTTAAGGCACAAGGGATAGGTAGTTATATGACGGGGTATGTAACAGAAGAGTTTAACCCCTAGTATGCTAAAGACATCTCAAACACGAAACGTCTTAAGCACCCAAGGGGTTAAAGAGGAGTGACCCCTAGCAATTTTTGTTTTGGAATACATCAATGCACACGCACATGACATTGGTACGTACCTGAGACCAGACGTGTCGGACCTCCTGTCGTACGATGGACCCGTCAGGGTCCCTGTTCCCATACCAGTACTGGCGGCTGCGATAGATAATCCCACATATGCGGCACTCGAGAAGATACCTGGGGAGGAGGAACGTCAAGGTGACTTTGTGTCACAGACAGGCAGGACAGACAGACAGACAAAACCCTTAAATCAGTGAGTTCACCAGCTTCCCGTGACAGAAGAAACTGGTAGCTCTGTATTTTAACCCTTTGAGTACCAGAGGAGTGGCAAACACCCACAAAGCAACGTGTTATTCACCTGTCTGGCACTTAAGAGATTAAATATCTAGTCCCTATTTTATATTACCCTTTGAGTGCCAGAGGGGTACACATCGCATTGCAAAGCAATGTGTTGCATACCCCTCTGGCACTCAGAGGGTTAATGTTAATCTCACATCTCTACCAGGCTTTTCATTTTGTCTTTTTCAAAATTCTCGAATGCTACAGGCATCTACAAACAACTTGGGATCCAAGGTGTTATTTTACTTAAAGTGATAGTAATACTTTGTTTTATCTTTATTTTATTTTGTAGGCATTAAAAAAACATGAAGAACGATATAAGTCTTATCTCTCAAACCTTTATGGTTTGAGAGATATTCACAAGCAAAGTTTCCCCTCCCGCCCCTTTTACCTAGTGTAAGCCATCTCTTCTCAGATGTGGAATGCAGTCCATAGATCAGACAGATAACAGCAGGGGACAATCTTCTTCCTATGAGAACAATGAAAGCCCTTCCCCCCTTGACAAGTTTTTCAGGTTTTTCCCTTATCTTAATTGAAGATTGTCCCTCTCTGCAGTCTACCTGGGTACCTCCCTTCTGATCTGGCTGAGCAGTGTTACATCAGTAAAAGGGGCGGGAGGGGGATACTTTGTCATTGAATTACTCTTGTACTACAACTCTGACAGAATTGAAATAACACTCTTCACGGCCCAAATACTATGATGATTAATTAGAGCTGCTTTTATTATGAAACCTTACTATCCCTTTAAAGCGGAACAATACTGTCAATATAAGTCACCCCCAATCCATTGTTAGTAGGCATGGATTAATGAAAATAGGCTAATACATTTTGTTAAGTGACGGTATCATTTTAATCATAACTTCGTATCGCACCCACATGAATAGGAGAATGTAGCCATCTTGGTGAAGTGGGATGTGTGCTCTTGCGCTGTGCATCCCTGCACTGTAACGTACAGTTATAATGCAACTCCCCTGTTGGAAAATGGCTGTGAGTGACAAAGACAGGGACAGACAGCGCAGTTGCACAGATCCCATTTCAAAAAGATGGCTGCACTCTACTGTTCATGTAGGTCCAATACGAAGTTATGATTTAAAGGAGCAGTAAACTTTTTTAATGAAAAAATATATATCGTAGGGATTTTCCTATTGCGTAAAATAATGGTACTCCTACTGCCGAGAGATTTATATTTCCAGAGTTATTACAGTTTAAACCCATGTTTTTTTACATTAGCAGTGCCCTTTAGTGGTCAAATTCTAATTAGATTTCCTGTTAGATTCTAATGGAGAGGAAAGTCAGAGACATACGGCTCTCCATAGAATGTGATAGAAAATGCTGAGTCACTTCCTGTCAGAACAATCAGGAAGTAAACACAATAAAGTCACTTCCTGTCAGTTACAACTATCAGGAAGTAAACACAGTAAATTCACTTCCTGATTATTTAAACTGCTATAATGTTTCAATAAAACATCTGACAGAGATGGGATTGATCTTGTTTTATTCAGCAGAAAATGTGTTTCATAAAAACAGTTTACTGCTCCTTTAAAATGATGCTGACACTTAAAGTTTATTTGCCTATTTTCATTATTCCATGCCATTACCAATGGATTGGGGGTGACCAATATTGACATGATTGTTCCGCTTTAAAGTACAGTCACTACCAACTCTCCTGGGAAGCTGAGCTATGTAATACAATTACCATACCTGAAAAGCAAAAAATCGGAATGCCTCTTTATTTCAGGATACTTATGAAAAAGTCAGTAAACCTACAGTGTGTTTTTTAGACATGTCCTGCAGTAAAGGGGAGGGCTGGTCATGTTACTTATGTTTCACATCAGACTGCCACATTGCAACTATTAAAAGAAGAAATAAAAAAGTTAACTAACCCGGACCAGGCGTATTTTGCAAGGCCCATCCAGGGGGTGTCTGTGGAGGCCACGGATTTGGGTATAACCATCACCTCTTGTCCCCCTTCATAGCATCTCTATTGGAAACAAAATGTGTTGATTTGCGGGGAAAACTTCTCACCTCTAATACAGTGTTCTCTTTAAGGTGAGCAACCCAGCACTGAAGGAGTTAAATGAGAAAACAAGCGTTCATATAATAGCCTTTTAAATGCTAGGCTGTGCCCCAAGAGCTATGGTAAAGGAGATCCTTTAGCTTTAAACTCCTTTGTTGCCCTCCAGTAAGCTTGGCAGTTCACTGTGATCTGCAGGGATGGGTGACGTCCGCTCCGAGTCAGGTGCTCAGGGGAGATTTCTCTCCTCTGTATAGAAGCCTATTGACAGCGGATTCAGCGACAGAGAGAAGCTACCGAGTTGAACACAGAGAAGCGCAATCTCCCATAAGTGCCTCACTCAGAGCTGACATCACCCCTCTCTGCAGATCACAGTGATCTGCTGGGCTTACTGGAAGACAACGGAGGAGTTTAGAGTTATGGGAACTCCATTTCCATAGCTCTTGGGGGACAGCATTGCATTTAAAAGGGTCTTGAATGGACCATATATTGCCCCTTTAACCTCGTAAGGAACAGGCGAACCAGGGCATTTTATTTGGAGAGCCAGCACATGCAAGTGATCACGTACCGGCTCGCTGAGAGGGAGGCCGAAACTAACTGCACCAGTCTTGAAGCAGTCAGTTTTAGACTCCCGATATGATCACAGCACACCCTCAAGCATGCTTTGATTAAAAAAAAAAAAAAACACAAAACAAAAAACCTCATGACATGCCAGGACTGTCACCAGTCCTTAACCCCTTAAGGACCAGCGGTCCCGGGGTGTCTGGTCCTTTAAGGACCAGATAGGCGAGTTCGACGTGCCATCTCACGTGACTGATCATGTGTTCCGGCACCTCGAACGAGGGACTGAGAGAGATCGCTCCGGTCTTGGAGCGATCAAGTTCAGTCCCTGGTATTACTCACCTCGCTCCTGCAGGAGAGCGGTGTGTAAAAGTATGTGACGTACCAGGACCGTCACTGGACCAGTGTGACGGTCTGGGTACGTCACAGGACGCGAAGGGGTTAATGGATCGAAAGTTGTCCTGGCACGTCCACTTTTAAAGATGACTTTACTTAAGGGCTGCACTGGAATAGCAGATTCACCATTCAGCCTTGCCCAGTTTTAAAGGGATAGTAATGGTTATGTTTAACAAAGCTTAATAGTGTAGATATTAAATATATAAATTCAATGACCTACCTCCCGTCTCTCAAACATGTATAGTTTGAGAGATATAATCTTCTAAAGTTCTGCCCTCCCGCCCTTTTCATAGACATCAGCGGTCTATGGGACAGAAGGAGATCCAGGTCACAGGACACTCCTGCGGCACTTCAGCAGAGCCGAAATAGAGCAATACAGAACTTTAGATACTTTGATCTCTCAAACTATAAATGTTTGAGAGAGGGGAGGTAGGTTATTGTACTTATATTTTTAAAATCTATAATATTAGCATTTCTTAAAACAAACTATTACTATCCCTTTAATGACTTTTCACTCTTTGTGTGCTGGATTGCTCAAGATAGAGGAAACTCTGAGGCTGATTAGGGTTCCCAGATCATCCTTTTAAAAGAGAGCACTCATTCATCGGGTTAAAACAAACTGGGTCTCTTTACCCCATGAATGCTAGTGAGGTCTCTAACGCATTGCTTCCTTTACAGGAAAAGAAATATCAGGATTGACTAAAGGATCTGAACATGTATAGACTGGAGGAGAGAAGAGAGAGAGGGGATATGATAGACACATTCACATACATGAAGGGATTCAACAAAGTGCAGGAGGGAAGTACATTTCAAAGGAGTAAAAATGTTAGGACAAGAGGCCATAGTCTAAAACTAGAGGGACACAGGTTTAGATGTAATGTAAGAAAGTTTTACTTCACTGAGAGGGTGGTAGGTAAGTGGAATAGTCTACCACTAGAAGTGGTAGAGGTTAATACTGTGAGGGGATGTAAGCATGCATGGGATAGGCATAAGGCTGTCCTGAACATAAGACAAGACCAAGGACCAGAAGGTTTGAGGTTTTTACAGTAAGAAAATGGGCAGACTAGATGGACCGAATGGTTCTTATCCACCGTCAAATTCTATGTTTCTTTGGTTAAAGGAGTAGTAAACTTTTTTTATGAAAACACATATTTTACACATCATTTCCTGCTGAATAAAACAAGGTCACTCCCACTGCTGTCAGATGTTTTATTCAAAAATTATAGCAGTTCAAATAATCAGGGAGTGAATTTACTGTGTTTACTTCTTGATAGTTCTAACTGACAGGAAGTGAATTTACTGTGTTTACTTCCTGATAGCTCTAACTGACAGGAAGTGACTCAGCAGTTTCTATCACATTCTATGGAGAACTGTATGTCTCTGACTTTTCTCTCCATTAGAATCTAACAGGAAATCTAATTATTTGACCACTAGAGGGCACTGCTAATGTAAAAAAACATGGGTTTAAACTGTAATAACTCTGGAAATATAAATCTCTCGGCAGTAGGAGTACCATTATTTTACTCAATAGGAAAATCCCTACAATATGTATTTTTTCATAAAAAAAAAAGTTTACTGCTCCTTTAAAATAACCAGTTAAATGAATGGGAGATTTTTGAACTATTTGTGCATTATGGTAAGTTGACCAGACCTCACCTTTGACTTGAGCCATACAGGATATATGCATATATCGGTTTGTACTGAAATCAAAGCAGCCCTGCAGTATGGATGTCTCATGTGTGTTCCCAGTTAAAGGATTAGTAACACTTAGTATGTAAATATATATATATAAATATATATATATATATATATATATATATATATATATATATATATATATATATAGTAGGGTTTATCTGCCTAAGTAAAATAAGGGTACCCCCACTGCTGAGAGATGTTTTAATCAAAAGTTATTGTAGCTTAAACTTGATTTTTTATAAGGTGCAGTATCACAGTGGCCTGAAATGTTACAGTGGCTCTGTTGCTACACCATCCTATGGAGATTTATGGTCAACTGACCAGAGCTTTCCACAGGATGATGTAGCAACAGCGCCGTTGTAACATTTCAGGCCATTGGGATACTGCATCTAAAAAAGTATATTTTGAGCTACAATAGTTTTTGAATAAACCACTTTTCAGCAGTGAGAGTACACCTTATTCAAGGGGATAAACCTTACAGTATATATATTTTTATACATTAAGTGTTACTATCCCTTTAAAGGTGAGGTCTGGTTTGCCTGCTCTATGGTGCAGTTCATTTTCTTCACTTCCTTAGTACATCAGCCCCTCTGTTCTTACCCCGCACCTTAGTGCCTCCCCAGCTCACTTTACAAACAAGCGCCTAATTTTTGTACGATAGGCCTGGTGGGGGGCGCCATCTCTCACATGCTTCATCTTGCACCTTAGCACCTCCCCTCATATTTCCTGTTATCTCACCCACTCACCTTACAAATAAGTACTTTGTTGTTGTACTCATGGGCAAACTGGCACAAACCATCGGCCTGGTGGGGGACGCCATCTCTCATATGGTTCATCCTGTTCTTGCAGCGAGCGCTAAGCAAATAAAATAGGTATATTAAAGGGCAGTTACCGTCTCCTGTGACACAACTGAGATAAGTAGTACACTGACATGTTAATCTACAAAATATATCAGATCTGTGTCTTCAACGAAACATGCACAATCGCTATTTCCAGTGTGAAAACCACTGCCGAATAGCTTTGTCCATGATTTTGTTGAATTGTGCATGAAAAATCAAGATTAGTAAACAGCGGCCCAATTTTTTGTGGGCATGGTCAGGATTAACGAATCTGCCCGAGTGGAATAGCGAATGCGCCTGATGCAGAAAGTGCTATTGCAAATTAGTGTATATGCCTGTGTAGTGTTGTCGTACAAAATTATTTTTTATATGCAATTCAAGAAGCATTTGGCATAGGCATAACTAGAAGCCTCCGGGCCCTGGTGCAAGAACTGCCACCCCCCACCACCACCACATTGGCCCCCCTCAACCACACTGACCCCCTCTACAATGCCCCTCAATCTTCACAATGCCCCCATCTCCTACCTTCCTGGAGCTCCCGCACGGTCCTCTTAGTAATACAGAGCGCTGGGAGATGATGTCATCTCCCAGCGCTCTGCATTACTAGATGATGTCATCTCCCAGCGCTCTGTATTACTAGAGAACCAGAGGGAGATTGCGGGAGCCAGGAGGAGGGGTCGCAGGGGGCGGCCGGGCCCCTGGAGTGACGGGCCCAGTCGTTGGTGCGACCCTTATAGTTACGCCACTGGCATTTGGTATTCAGGTTCCTGTTTTAGAAGATGCGCAATATCAATCTGCACACGAGAAATGCCTTTAGCGCATGCGCAGATTTCTTGCATCCCATGGGGAGGGATCTAAAACTGGTGTAATAAAGAAAGTTTCTACATCATTGACAAAAATGAATATAACATTCAGCGCCAATTATCACAAAGTATTAACACCAATCACTTGACTTTTTAAAAAGTGGAGTAGAAATGTTCATGTCCAAATAAGAATTGTGTCTCAACCTATGTATTCATTCGACAATTGAAACAACAATAAAGACAGGTTTGGTAGTGAAATCTTAAAGCCAGGTGTACATTGGTTTTAATGGACGTATATAGGATGCTAAGCGTGTTTGCGGAAAAAAAATCTCATTAGCGAATTTTGTGAGAGATCTATTTAAAAAACTAAAATTTTTCTCTTTATAAATATGACCCACTGTTGCAAATTTTAGCTACAATTCTTTAAACGTACCACTAAGAATCATTTAGGGTTAGTAATGCCCGAAATAAAGTGTATTCCAAATGGTAGACTTTACAAAAAGTATTTGGAGAAAGTCCTATCCCTCAAACCTTTATGGTTTGAGAGGATAGCCCAGCTCTGTATCAGCCATGGCGCGGGCAGTCTCTAATGCGCATGACTGCAGCACGCAGTGTCACGGCGTTACACACAAATTAGCAAATTATTATATAGGATATTTCCTGGAAAATCTGGTGATCTCTTGCTGATACTCGAACACAGACGGGTTATACTCTCCATTTGCACTTAAGTCAGCATTTCCATTGGCTGACCATTCCACTTGTGAGTACCCATTTACATCTATATCATTTATATTGGTGGTTTAAATGTATTACACTATTAGGCGCCTTCTGTTTGTAGTTACCTGTGTGTACGTTTGGAGAGAAAGGTCAAAGAGGTGCAGCTTGATTTGTATTTGATCCACTCCATTGACCTGAAGTTAGCGGATACCGAGGGCAGCTTTACATTTCCCTATACTGCTCTATAGCTGTTTTACACATAAGTGTATTTACAGTATATCCCTTTGTGAGTATAACTCACTGTGGTGTTTTGGTGGTGGATAAGTTATTGAAGACTAGTTGAACAGCCCGTTACACGGGCCACATTGCCACTGCCAGCCGGTTGCGGGGCAGTCATGTGCAGTAGAGACTGCCCGCGCCGCGGCTGATACAGAGCTGGACGCTCCTTCGGGTACTAAAGGACGCCACCAGGTACTAAAGAATTTACAGCTTATTCTTTTTTAAAGCGTTTTTTTAAAAACTAACTACACAGTGCTTCTAAGAAAGGGAAGATACATTACTAAAGACATAATTATGTTGGGGTGGTAGTTCCCCTTTAAAAGAGCACGGTGCATTACGTAAAATTATAATGAATAATCGAATATTACTTTTTCTGGTGACATTACTATCCCTTTAAAGGGATAGTAATGGTTAATTTTAAGTTGATTTAATATTGTAGACATTAAAAAAGATGAAGATCAATGTAAGTCTTATCTCTCATACCTGCAATGGTTTGAGAGATATAACTTGCTAAATTTAAATTTTCCTGGCTGTTTTACTCAAGTCTGCCATCTAGCTGACAGCTGCAGATTCCAGTCATTTGACCAGACAGAGGCTCTTCAGCAGAGCTGAAATCACGCTATTTAGAAATAAATACTTCATTGGAACGGTCTACAAAGTGTGCTTACAAACCAGGCACACTTTGTAGACTGTTCCAAATTAAGTATTTATCTTTAGATATCGTTATATCGGTGCTGCTGAAGAGTCACATCTGGTCAAGTGACCACAATCTGCTTCTGACAGCTTTACAGCTCGTCATGCAGAAAAGGGAGGAGCGGAGAACTTTATTTTCCAATATCTCTCAAACCATAATGGTCTGAGAGATACGAATAAGTGCAAGTACTCTCTTTTAATTGTATATACCATATAGTTAACACTTTTTTTCTAACATTACTATCCCTTTAAAAGGATAAGAAGCTAATTTTTTGGTGATATTCCTTTAAGGAGCTTGGAAGCCCTTTTAATATCCCATAGGTGACAATAATAGTGCATAGATACCGGCAGCTGAAACACCGTATAGAGCAGGTGAAATATTCATCAGGGAAAAAGGAGGTCGCTTGAATCTGCCCTCGGGGATGTCTCCTGAGAATCGGTCGCTCAGGCTCTGAAAGAGAGAAAGGTGATACTTTGTTACACTCTTTTTCTTCTCCTAAAACATAGTTCACATGGCAACTTTGTTGCAAGATGTTGCAGGAACACAAAGTTCCCATTGATAATGACCAACTGCTAAAGCCCCCGTGTGTATTGCTGCATAGAAAACAATCGGATCCAGTATGTGAAAATTGTTGTTGCAACAAAGTGGACTCTGTAAAACTAGACCTTAAAGAAGCAGTAAACATCTGTTATGAATTACATATATAGATATACAGAATCCAAAGAAAGAATTGTATTCGCAGGTCTCCTTCAGGGTGAAGAATGTACTGGTTTATTCCATCAACTTTTTCGGCTCTGTCCTGGGCATTTATCAAGAGGTAAGAGGTCCTCAGTATTAGGCGACATTTACAACAGTACATTAAACATGTCGCCTGCATGAAAAGGGTGACATGAGAATCTCGCCCACATCAAAAGGGCAAGATTCTCATTTTGCGGGCTTAAGCATCACATTTAAACTAATATGCAACAATGTACAGTGAGACACACGGTTCCATCGTTACTCGTGGCTTTGGGGAGACACTGAATATGCTGCCCCACCCTGCCGCAGCAGTGAAAGTGTTAAGGCTTTACAGTCATGTGCTGCGACCCCAATCCTGCCCACTGCCTAGCAGCACAGACTGGGAGGAGGTGGGTACTGCATGAACAGCTGGCACCTCTGCCCAGGATGTTTCCTCCATATGAAGCTCTGCTCAGTGAGCCCAGCTGGCTGCGCTTTAACTGGGTATCAGCCTTGGCACTGGGTACAGTTCTGCTCTGGATCCGTTCCTGTCCTGTTCTCTGGAGGCCAGCAGATGGAGCTCCTCTATACAGGTACCCCAATATCAACTGCACCCTTCTACGCTCCTTCACTATGGGGGGACCCCGCTCGTCCCATCCTTTATTAACCTCCCCCCAGTTACAGAAAGAGCGAGACCTTGGGATTCGGTGTCTCCCGAAAGCCACAATTAACGATGGAGCCGTGAGTCTCAATATACATTGTTGCATATTACTTTCAATGCGACACTTAAGCCTGCGACATGAGATTCTCATGTTGCCCTTTTCATGCCGGCAACATGTTGTGAACGTTGCCCCATACAGGGCGACATTTTCATAGTGAACCTATCAAGATTCCTTCTCAATAAGGCACCTTGATAAAGGCCAGGACAGGGCCGAAACGTTGATAGAATAAACAAGCACATTTTTCACTCTGAAGAAGACCTGTGAGTGAAATTCTTTCTATGGATTTTGTTGCTTATTCATTATTATCGCGATTAGCACCCAGGCTAGAGGCTAAGTAATTAAAGTGAGTGCACAGTTTTGGCCAATATATATATACACTAGTTGAAGAGCCTGTGTATACGTACCACAGTGCCAGCCGGTCGCGGGGCAGTCATACACAGCAGAGACTGCCCGCGCCGCGGCTGATACTTCGGAGCATCCCGTTCGGTATCAGCCGAGTCACGGGCAGTCTCTACTGTGCATGACTGCGTCGTTACAAACTATTTAGCGAATTAATATATAGGATATATTGTGTGTATGACTTTTCCTGAACAGTAAAACAAGGGTACTCGCGCTGATAGCGTTTAGACTCTTGTGTTATTTTTCATTAACAGAGACCTCCAGTGGTCAGATTCAAATTAGCTATTATTTTGTATTCTCTAGGAGAGGAAAGTCAGTGACACAGTTCTCCACAGAATAGGATAGAAACTGCTGGGTCACTTCCTGTCATGGAGGTGAAATAGGTATATAACTTTAAATATCATGTACTTACAGCTAGTGTATAAAAATGAATTATTCATATGTTATATTCTTAAATTATAATCCTAAATGTGCTTTTTAATGCATATATAATTTATCCAGTTCCGAGAGCATTTATGCAATAATGTTTTGTGCTGTTTGTATTCAGAGATAAGAGCTAAATTCAGTTAGTTGGTTTTGATTAGTGCAATGCTCTTGGATTAAGAATGGATGTTATCTCAGCCCATTAACCCCTAGAGTGCCAGCTACTTACGCCGTACGAGTGGACACAGCTGTACCTGCTGTGCCACGCTCGTACGGCGTAAGAGTGAAATGCGGTCACTGCATGAGCCGGTATAACCGGCATGCAGTGGCCGCATTAAAAAAAAACAAACCCTGGCACTCATGGGGAGGCATGAGGATCACTCCTCATGCCTCCCCAGTTATTGATCTCCCAGCCGATCGGGCTGGGAGATCAATAAAGACAAAGGAGAAACAGAGTTTCTCCTTCCCCCTCTTTCCTACCCGAACTTCCGGGTAGGAGTGGGCAGGACCGGGGGAATCCTCCAAACGGGAGGGAAGTTTCCCCGGTCCTGTTCACTCCTACCGGTGGTAGGAGAGAAGGGCAGGAGAGCTCTTGCTCTCCTGCGGTCGCATCATTGATCTCCCAGCCTATCGGCTGGGAGATCAATGATTGGGGGAACACCAGGAGGGGTCCTGATGTCCCCCACGAGGTCTGAAAAGTATAAAAAAAAAAATTAAAAAAAATAAATAAAATTAAAGTAACCCTGTGAGTGCCACAGGGTCCCAGCACATTGCTTTGCAATGTGCTGGAGACCCCTGTTGCACTCACAGGGTCAATTCTTTGGGGGGGATTTTTTTTTTTTTAAAGACCTCATTGGGGGGATCAGGGGGGATCCTGATGCCCCTCAATGAGGTCTATAATTGGAAAAAAAAAAAAAAAAAAATTTAACCCTGTGTGTGCCACAGGTGGGGGTCCAATGCACCCCCCCCTCCTGTGGCACACACAGGGCTTTTATCATTATTTTGTTACCAGAGATTGTTGGGGGGCCATCAGGATTGCTCCTGATGGCCCCCCAACAAGCTCTGATTACAAAGTAATGATAAAAAAAAAAATTAACCCTCTGAGTGCCACAAGGGTCCAATGCATTGCTTTGCAATGCGCTGGAGACCCCGGTGGCACTCACAGGGACACTTTTTTTGATAACTTTTTTTTTTTTTGGTAAGACCTCATTGGGGGGATCAGGGGGGTTTGTATACCCCTCAATGAGGTCTATAATAAAAAAAAGTAAATAAAAAAAAAAAAATGAACCCTGTGTGTGCCACGGGGGGGGGGGCAATGCAGCCCCCCTTCTGCGGCACACACAGCGCTTTTATCATTACTTTGTTATCAGAGATTGTTGGGGGGGGTCATCAGGATTGGTCCTGATGGCCCCCCAACAAGCTCTGATTACCAAGTAATGATAGAAAAAAAATTAACCCTCTGAGTGCCACAAGGATCCAATGCATTGCTTTGCAATGCGCTGGAGACCCTTGTGGCACTCACAGGGTCACTCCGTTTGTGGACATATATATTTTTTTTTACTAAGACCTCATTGGGGAGGGATCAGGGGGTCCTGATGCCCCTCAATGAGGTATATAATAAAAAAAAAAAAAAAAAAAAAAAAAAAAAATTAAAAAAATTTTAACCCTGTGTGTGCCACTGGGATAGGGGTTCAATGCAGACCCCCTTCCTGTGGCACACACACAGGACTTTTTATCATTACTTTGTGATCAGAGCTTGTTTGGTGGCCATCTGAATACAAAGTATCGATAAAAAAATTAACCCTTTGTGTGCTACAGGGGCCCAATGCATTGCTTTGCAATCCATTGGACACCCCTGTGGCACCCAAAGGATTATTTTTTTTTCCCCTTTTATTTTTTATTTAGACCTCATTGTATGGGTTCTGATGCCCCCAACGAGGTCTACACAAAAATATTGGGGGAAAAGCCCCAAAAAATGCACGTGCCACGGGGGGGGTCCAACGCAGTGCTTTGCAATACGTTGGACCCCCTGTAACACACACACACACACTTTTTTTTTTTTTATTATTCTGTTTTTAGACCTGGATGGGGGACACCAGGAATGTTCCTGACACCGCCTCCCCAACGAGGTATGAATACAAAATAATAATTAAAAAAAAAAACCTCTTTGTGTGCAACAGAGGGTCCAACGCATTGCTTTTCAGTGCATTGGGCACCCCTGTGGCATGCACAAAAAATGCCTCCGATTCCCCCCCCCCACACACACGTACCGTATTCCCCTGCCTGGTTCCACAGCCAACTGGCAGTCCCATTCCCCAGCCTGACCCCCAGCCTGTTTCTACTGCCTATTGGTAGACTCAAAGTACCAGTATGCACTAGATTCAGGCTGGGAATCAAACTTTGTATGAGGGGGACATACAGTGCACACTGGTAGTCACAGATCTCCCATACACACTCTCAGACACTGCCCCACCATCTCCACCATCCTTGCTCCTCTGCTCATACCCACACACACTGCCTAATCCCTCACCCTCCCACACTGTTACACTGGTAGTCACAGGTCCGCGCGTACACTGGCTGACGCCCTAGCTTCTTTCATCTGTTAGCCATAAAATCACACATACACTGTTTGCTTTCCCATTCCTGTTTCACTGGTAGCTACGCTCCTGTAGTGTAAATTGGTATGTCAACCCACAGCAGTGGGGTACCATTTTTCTTAGGCTGGCAAGAAGTCCTCCTAGGAAATCCCACGCCATTGAACCATTTTAGTATCTTTGAAGTGACTGATGTGTAAAACAAATGTTTGGTTTTTTTCCTGTAGCGCCACATTCTGGAAATAGTTGTGCCAACTAACTTAGGGGTAAAAAGGCAAGTGACCCCTCATTAGATGCGGCATGTTGTCTTCTTTCCAAAATGGTATAGTTTATCTACCTTTTCTTCACTTCTGAAGGTGTTATAGCTATTTTCATAGAGGCAAGTCAGGTTTGAGAAAATGTTAGAAACATCAGTTTGTAGTAGGTGTAGTTTTCTACTTCTAGCACTCCCTAAGATAGTTCAGCTCATACCAATGGGGTGTCGTTTGACTCCTAAGAGCTTTAGCTAACGAATGCAGTTGAAAATTCCATGGTTTTCACAGAGCTCCATACATTTGAAGGGGCAGAAATGTAAGAAAATGCCTTTTTTTCATTAGCGCCACCTCCTGGAAGCATTTGTGCATGCCAGCCTTTGGGTATGAAGGCAAGTGACCCCTCATTAGAAGCGTCAGGTTGTTTTCTTTCCAAAATGGCATTGTTTTCTACCTTTCCTGCATATCTATTATGGTTATAACCATTTTAGTGCAAGCAGATAATTTAAAAAAACAAAAGTGTCAGGTTTACGTACGTGTTCCTAGCACCCACATATTGTATGTTAAGCCACACAAATGGGCTACCATTTTTCTCATGTTGGTAGCAGGTACTGAATACAGAAGGAAATGTTATGGTTTTCAAAGATTTTAGTATCTTTGAAGTGGTGGAAATGTAAAAAAAACATGTATTTATTCCCATAGCGCCACCTTTTGGAAATATTTGTGCACTTCAGCCCAGGGGTAGAAAGGCAAGTGACCCCTCATTTGATGCGGGGAGAATGTCTACTTTCCAAAATGGTATACCTTTTATACCTTTCCGTCATGTCTCTAACAGTTATGAACATTTTAGTACAAGCAGCCATTTTCGAAGAAGCAAACAGGTAGGTGTAGTTATGCTTTTCTGGCACCCCTAAGGTATGTCGATTCATTCCAATGGGGTGTCATTTTTCTCCTAAGAGCACTAGCTAATGAATACAGTTGGAAATTCCATGGTTTTCACAGATTTCCATACAGATGAAGGGGCAGAAATGTAAGAAAATGCCATTTTTTTCCTAAAGTTCCACCTTCTGGAAGCATTTGGGCACAACGGGCTTGGGGTAAGAAGGCAATTCACCCCTCATTAGATGCGGCAGGTTGTCTTCTTTCAAAAATGGTATGGTTTGTGTAGCCTTTCTTCACTTCTCTAGTTGTTATAACCATTTTTCTACAGACAAGTAATGTTTGAGAAAATGTTAGAAAAATTAGTGGTTGCAATAGGTGTAGTTTGGTACTTGTAGCGCCCACTAAGGTAGGGGAACTCATACCAATGAGGTGTCATTTTTCTCCTAAGAGCACTAGCTAATGAATACAGTTGGAAATTCCATGGTTTTCACAGATTTCCATACAGATGAAGGGGCAGAAATGTAAGAAAATGCCATTTTTTTCCTATAGTGCCACCTTCTGGAAGCATTTGGGCACAACAGGCTTGGGGTAAGAAGGCAATTCACCCCTCATTAGATGCGGCAGGTTGTCTTCTTTCCAAAATGATATGGTTTGTGTAGCCTTTCTTTACTTCTCTAGTTGTTATAACCATTTTTGTATAGACAAGTAATGTTTGAAAAAATGTTAGAAAATTTAGAGGTTGTAGTAGGTGTCTTTTTGCACTTCTAGCATCCCCTGTGGTAGGTGAACCCATACCAATGGGGTGTCATTTTTCTCCCAAGAGCACTAGCTAATCAATATAGTTGTAAATTCCATGGTTTTCCCAGATTTCAGTACTGTTGAAGTGGCAGAAATGTAAGAAAATGCCATTTTTTTTCTATAGTGCCACCTTCTGGAAGCATTTGGGCACAACAGGCTTGGGGTAAGAAGGCAATTTACCCCTCATTAGATGCGGCAGGTTGTCTTCTTTCCAAAATGGTATGTTTTGTGTAGCCTTTCTTTAATTCTCTAGTTGTTATAACCATTTTTGTATAGACAAGTAATGTTTGAGAAAATGTTAGAAAATTTAGAGGTTGTAGTAGGTGTCTTTTTGCACTTCTAGCATCCCCTGTGGTAGGTGAACCCATACCAATGGGGTGTCATTTTTCTCCCAAGAGCACTAGCTAATCAATATAGTTGTAAATTCCATGGTTTTCCCAGATTTCAGTACAGTTGAAGGGGCAGAAATGTAAGAAAATGCCATTTTTTTCCTATAGTGCCACCTTCTGGAAGCGTTTGGGTACCACAGGCTTGGGGCAAGAAGGCAAGTTACCCCTCATTAGATGCGGCAGGTTGTCTACTTTTCAGAAATATATAGTTTTATATAGTTATTCACTGTTTTAGGGTAGTTTTACCACAAAAACCCTAGAATGTGCATTTTAGTTTATAAAGTTGAAAATGTCATTTTGCGCTGCTGGTGATTAGGGCTCTACGCTAGCCTTGGACTTAGGTAAAACTATACAAATTTGGTATTTTTTTACTCGGGGGACTCTGGGCTTTTTCAAATAATTGAAACTTTTTCAATCAAGGTAAATGTTTTTGATACATAGTATGTGATTTTAGCAAAATGAGTAAATTTTCACTTTTTTTTGTCATTATGACATCATAGCTTTTTGCACGATGTAAAATTCTCTTCATGTAAGGTATCACGAGAAAGCTCAATTCGTTCTGAAAAAAACAATATATAGTTTTCCATATTTAACTAAAAATCCCCAGAGGAAATCAAGCCTAAACGGAAGGATAGCAAAAATGTTGAAAAAGTGTCTGGCCTGCAGGGTTCAGAAAATGGCCCGAGCCTCTGGCACTGAAGGGGTTAAAAGATAATCCTGGACAATTAATGGAAAAAGGAAGTGTGGTGGCTCCCTCATAACATATATAAGATTAGATTTTTAGGCCTCATACAGATCCTAGTATGAAATACAGGGTCATTCAACGTATATATATCTCCAGTTCATATGTAGTTGTTAGTGTCCTCTTAACCCTTTGAGTGCCAGAGGGTTGCAAAACACATTGTCCTCTGGCATGCAAATGGCTAACACTGCTGCTACCAGAATGGTTTTAAAAAAATACGTGTATTTATAAAAATGTTAACTGATTCCCAAAAGGGGTGGTGTAAGGGATGGTTTTTTGATGATCTCCTCACGGTTAGTCGGGGGTTAATGCTCTGCAGTCATGTAGCAAGCTAGACAGAGAGTAGCGCCATACTCAGTTATGTAGTGTTTATGAGAGGCAGGTAGTGCCATCTCCAGTTGCGCAACATGCAGTGTTATATAACCAAGTAAATACACATGCATAGTGTTAGACATACCCTGCATACCTTTAAGGGTGTAGTCTGTATTTACCCCATCATTAACACAATTCTAATTTAGAGCCATTGGAGACCAGGGAGAGTGTACCTGTCTCAAATCTGAGAGATAGATCGTGTACCTCATCTCAAGCCTGTGTAAAAGATTGTTGCTGCAGAGTCGTATGGAGGGCTCTCCCATACCGATGTAAACTCCGGCAGTAGCTAAGTATCTTATGTTCTCTTTTTGTAATGTATCTTTAATAAACTGCAGTTAGACTTTTCCCTACCAATGTGTGTTTATGTCTTTTCCTTATCTTTATTCTGAAATTCCAGACCTCTAATAAAACAGGTGGTTTCCTTTGCAATGCGTTGGAGATCTCTCCAGCACTCAGTGGGTTAATTAGCAGATTTAAGCCCGTTGCTCGCTTTACCTGCAGGGCACTGAAGACATGTGACAGTGGCCGTGATGAACGTGTGGATGTGTCCAGGATCTGTCTCCTCACCGCTTCCTGCAGGCGAGAAAAGTTTGTGGGGGGTGTCACGGTTTTTACCCCCACGTAGCGGATGGAGCTGAAAGCTTCAGGAGGCGTGCCCAGTTCATGGAAACGTTTTTGGAGTTCAGTCTCCGCCTGTCCTGGGATCTTACTGCCTGCAAGACAGGGAAATTACTGCGAGAAATTACATTACTTGCGCCTTATTTACTAAGGTGTGTGTGTCTGTCTGTCTGTGTCTGCGTGTGTGTGTCTGCGTGTGTGTGTCTGCGTGTATGTGTCTGCGTGTGTGTGTCTGTCTGTGTGTATGTGTCTGTGTGTATGTGTCTGTGTGTATGTGTCTGTGTGTATGTGTCTGTGTGTATGTGTCTGTGTGTATGTGTCTGTGTGTATGTATGTGTCTGTGGTTTTTTTTTCTGTGTCTGTGCGTGTCTGGTATGTGGTGTGTGTGTCTGTGTGTCTGTCTGTGAGTGTCTGTGTGTACTGTGGGGCTGGCCTGGGTCCCAAAAGCGCTGGCTGGGGGGCTTACAATCTGAATCACATGGGCTGTATATTCAAAAAGTAATTCTGAGACAAACCAACAACTGCACCACAGGGGGGCAAATTAAAAAAAAAATCCCTAAATTTCTATAGATTTAATGGGGGCTTTTAAAGTGGGACTTTCACCTCAGTACAAGTTGATTTATTTGAAAACTTCATTAAAAACTGATGTCATGTTAACCTAAAGTCCGGCAGATGTCTAGTTTAGGAGAAATTCACATTTTTATTTCTGGGAAAAGTGAAAGTGAAAGTTTCCTGGTACTGCACAAAGCTTCATTAGCATATGACACATCACTGAAATCTTCGCTAGTACATGAAATGCCACTGGTACTGCAGGGTACCACAATTAGCATGCATGAACATATGGTAACAAGTATGAATATCTCCTTATCTATACATTTGCTTGTCTTTTGGTTACACGTAGGCAGTTTTTAAAGGGATAGTAATGTTTCATAATAAAAACAGCTCTAATTAATCATCATAGTATTTGGACTTTGGAGAGTGTTATTTCAATTCTGTCAGAGTTGTAGTTCAAGAGTAATTCAATGACAAAGTATCCCCCTCCCGCCCCTTTTACTGATGTAACACTGCTCAGCCAGATCAGAAGGGAGGTGCCCAGGTAGACTGCAGAGAGGGACAATCTTCAATTAAGATAAGGGAACAACCTGAAAAACTTGTCAAGGGGGGCAGGGCTTTCATTGTTCTCATAGGAAGAAGATTGTCCCCTGCTTTTATCTGTCTGGTCTATGGACTGCATTCCACATCTGAGAAGAGATGGCTTACACTAGGTAAAAGGGGCGGGAGGGGAAAACTTTGCTTGTGAATATCTCTCAAACCATAAAGGTCTGAGAGATAAGACTTATATCGTTCTTCTTTTTAATGCCTACAAAATAAAATAAAGATAAAACGAAGCATTACTATCCCTTTAATACAGTTTTCAATTATGCAAACTTCAATTAAGGTGACAGGTCCACTTTAACTATTTGAGTTATAGAAAGCTCTCCAATGCAAGAGCATTCAAGGGGTTAAAATTTCCATTTAAATCAATGGAAAGGTTTATTTCTCTCCTATGCGGCAGTTGATTTGCCCCCCAAATTACTTACTTTCTTTAGACCCATTTCTAGTTTATATAATCTGATAGATAGGGAGTTGGCTGTCCTTGAAGCTGTACACTACAATACCTGTTAATTGGCTGGTTAAAGGGATAGTAATACTTAAAATGTAAAAAAATATATGTTGTAGAGTTTATCCCCCTGAGTAAAACAAGAGTACTCCCACTGCTGAAAGGTGTTTCATTCAAAAGTTATTAATTTTCAAAGTTTAATTTTTTAGGTGCAATATCACAGTGGCCTGAAATTGTACAGTGGCGCTGTTGCTACAACATCCTATGGAGATTTATGGTCAACTGACCAGAGCTTTCCATAGGATCGTGTAGCAACAGCGCCACTGTACAATTTCAGGCCACTGTGATATTGCAACTAAAAAATTAAACTTTGAAAATTAATAACTTTTGAATGAAACACCTTTCAGCAGTGGGAGTACTCTTGTTTTACTCAGGGGGATAAACTCTACAACATATTGTTTTTTACATTTTAAGTATTACTATCCCTTTAACCTACTGATGTTATCGCCCACTGCTCTTCTACCCAGAAAGGTTGCTACGTTATCTCAATCCGTTTCAAGACAATGCAAAACAACCACTACTTATACACCTTGGGGGTTATGCACTAAGGTGTGATAAAGAGATGATACAGTGGAAATAACTTCTCCAATGATATCACTTATCCAGTTCCTATGTTATTCTGTAGAGCCTATTCACTAAAATCTCCAAAGCTGGAGAAATCTTAGTGTATAGTCTCCATAGAATAACATAGGAACTTGAGAAGTCATATCACTGGAGAAGTTATCTCCACTTTATCACACCTTGGTGCATCTCTCCCCTAGATTGTACTTATATATTATAAACTCTAAGGGGCAGGGGTCTTCAATCCTAATATATGCTCGCGTAGTGTTTCCCTTATGATAATTGTCTGTATAACCACAGAAACAGGAACTTTCACTCAAAATAAAGTGTCCCTCAAATTATTATGAACATAGCGATACGCATATCTAGAATTGTATTATCCAGATCCAGCATTACTGAGAAATCCAACTCGTTTCTGAGACGGTCAGACAGACATCTTGCTGTAGTGGCATCTGCACGCCTGTGCCATCAGTCCCTTCCTGTACCTTAAAGTGGATCTATCACATATAGATATCTAACGTTCATTAGATACAGCATTTAGCGAAAAAGTTTAATATGTTAGTCATTTTTAAAAAAAAAACCCGTTATCTACGCAAAAATTCAAGTTTAAAAGGTGCCCAGCAGCCTACTTCCAGCTTGCCGCTGCTTGCCGCACAGAGGCTGCTCCCGTCCCACTACCCAGCATCCTCCGATGACGGAGGACGTCTGTCTCTAAGCTGGAGCGATCTCATTGGCTAGATATCGATCTCTGCCAATGAGATCGCTCCAGCTTACAGAAAGAAAGCCTCCGTCATTGGAGGATGCTGGGTAGTGGGACGGGAGCAGAGGCAGTGCTGCAAGCAGGAAGTAGGCTGCTGGGCACCTTTTAAACTTGAATTTTTGTGCAGATAACGGGTTTTTTTCAAAAATGACTAACATATTAAACTTTTTCTCTAAATGCTCTATCTAATGAGCATTAGATATCTATATGTGATAGATCCACTTTAAGGTACAATGCAGCGCCTCCTAGAAGAGACCAGGACGGACAGCGCAAGTGCGCAGATGTCTCTTTGGCAAGATGTCTGCGCTGGTGCCTGCTTGACCATATCAGAATGATTTGGATTTCTCAATAACGCTGGATTATTCCGGATAATACTAGTATAGATATGTGTAAGACTTCAGCTTAACTAATTCCCCATCTGGCGACTAGCTTCTTAGTAGCGCTAGTCGCCAGAATTATTACCTTATTTAATAGATTTCTGCTCTCTTCTACGGCTAACAGTAGCACGGAACGCGGACATCTTGCCATTGTGATATCCGTGCACCTGCGCTGTCAGTCCCAGCCGGGTCTAGGAGGCGTTGCTAGGAACCATTTTGCTCTGGCTGGGATTGACAGCGCAGGCGCACGGACATCACAATGGCAAGATGTCCGCTCTCCGTGCTACTGTCAGCCGTAGAAGAGAGAAGAAATCTATTAAATAAGGTAATTATTCTGGTGACTAGCGCTACTAAGAAGCTAGTCGCCAGATGGGGACTTAGTTAAGCTAAAGATTTTGTCGGGTGGTAGTTCCGCTTTAAATAAAAAGGCCACAATAATTCCAGTGCCTGGTGCACGAGGGGTTGAAAAAATCTTAGCCACACCCACAAATTGTCATGGTAGATGTGGCCAACAAAGCTAACGTATCCCTCAATATAAGCCGCCGCTAAATATTCTAACTGCCAAATGAGAAATCCATCCATGCCAGCTCCTCACCATGGCCTAGAATCTCTGTTCTTGAAGTCTCATGGAAGATGACTAAGGCTGGTCCCAGACTGGACAGGGTCACCTCCAGGCCACAGCGGCTGGACAAGGCCTTGAGCTCAGGGGTAAAAAACTTCAAGTAGGCTTTGGAAGCATTTCCCAAGAACTGAAACATGTCATTGTGCAGCCTCTCTGCTCGTGTCCTGTAGATCACCAAGTCCGACACCGCTAGGACCTTCAAGAGAAGACGCAGTCTCTGGTTCTGCTTGTCTGCGGCTCCCAGAAGACCCTCGGTGTCCAGGAGAACCAGGGACAGAGTTGGGTCATACGCAGCCCACACACCCACCGTGCAGGAGGACTGAGATGGGGAGGTTCTGAAGACCTCCATGCTTCCAAAAAATGTCTTGTTGAGTGTATGAGACTTTCCATCCCCGGTGTTTCCAAAAATGCATAGCACTTTGACTGGGTGTTGTTGGCTACAGCGGAGCTTAGAGAGGAATTCGGAGACATCGTGGACCTGGGAGGAAAAAAACTCAATCTCATTTTATGGAAAAACATTTAATCTCCTGTGATGTTGGAGAAGTCTCTAAAGAAGGGTTTCTCAATCTTTTTTAGCTTAAGGCTCCCCTAAAGAGCCGTTTGGAATTTTGGGGGCAGCCTTAACATTTTAGAAGTTGTTTGTCGAGGAGAAATTAAGAGTAAGAATACATAAATACACAATTATTTTGGTTCTCACATTATGGATAAAAAAAACAAAAAAAACACATTATGTACAATAATTTCTATAAATCATTTATTTGAAACTCAATTTTCACATATTTATCAAAGTCTTTAAAGGGATAGTAATGCTAGTTTATAACACAATATTGTAGACATTAAAAATATTAGTACAATAAGCTATGTCCCATTCTCAAGCATTTATAGTTTGTGAGATCAAAGCATCTAAAGTTCTCCCCTCCCGGATGTTTCACAGAAGTCTGCACTCTAAGTGACAGAAGCAGATTCTGGTCCAAGGAACCGTTCCACAGCTCTTCAGCAGAGCTGAAATAGAGTGATATAGAAATAAATAGCTAATTGGAAACGGTCTACAAAGTGTGCCTGGTTTGCAAGCACACTTTGTAGACCGTTCCAATTAAAGGATCAGTAAACTTTTTTTTATGAAAACACATATGTCACACAGCATTTCCTGCTGAATAAAACAAGGTCACTCCCATCGCTATCAGATGATTTATTCAAAAATTACAGCAGTTTAAATAATCAGGAAGTGAATTTACTGTGTTTACTTCCTGATAGTTCTAACTGACAGGAAGTGAATTTACTGTGTGTTTACTTCCTGATAGTTCTAACTGACAGGAAGTGAATTTACTGTGTTTACTTCCTGATAGTTCTAACTGACAGGAAGTGACTCAGCACTTTCTATCTCATTCTATGGAGAACTGTATGTCACTGACTTTCCTCTCCATTAGAATGTAACAGGAAATCTAATTAGAATTTGACCACTAGAGGGCACTGCTAATGTAAAAAAAACATGAGTCTGAACTGTAATAACTCTGGAAATATAAATCTCTGGGAAGTGGGAGTACCCTTAATTTACTCAATAGGAAAATCCCTAAAATATATATTTTTTCATTAAAAAAGTTTACTGCTCCTTTAAGTATTTATTTTTATATTGCGCTATTTCGCCAGCCGGTACCGGGACCAAGATCTGCTTCTGTCAGCTAGAGCGCTGACAAACAAACTCTAAATATATAAGAAAATGGTAAAAGCACAAAAAATAATGATAATAATAAAACAGAAAATTAATGGAATGGAAATCTTGTATCAATAAATAATGAAACAGGTTTATTGAAATGTATAACTCATCGGAACATTAACCCTCTGCGGCCGCAGTAAAAACAATCCTAAAATATCCACTAGCACCAGATATGGGAGATCACACTCACACGCATAAAAATAAAAATAGACATGCGTGTTTACGATCACTCACTCCAGATATAACGCCACATACAATCAGAAAAATACCAAAGTTATCATTAAACTAAAATCAAGTGATCACAGTGAAATATAGTACACAAAGCTCTCAAAACTAATAGTGCCACCGAAAATGATTTGATAAACTGACTGAATAAATGGAATAATAAATGTGATCACTCTTCTAATAGCGGTCTTCTCTGCTAATCCCTACACTGGCTCCCATTTGCATTTAGAAAATAAGTTCAAATTACTGGTGCTAACTTACAGAGCCCTTAATAACACTGCGCCCCCTACATCTGTGGTTCTCAACTCCTGTCCTCAGTACTCACTAACAGGCCAGGACTTAGGGATTTCTCTGCTAGAGCACAGGTGTGGCGATCAGAGGCTCATTCACATTGATTAACTCACCTGTGTTCTAACTAGGAAATCATGTGATCAGAGGATCATTCACATTGATTAACTCACCTGCGCTCTAACAAGGAAATCATGTGATCAGAGGTTCATTCACATTGATTAACTCACCTGTGTTCTAACAAGGAAATCATGTGATCAGAGGCTCATTCACATTGATTAACTCACCTGTGCTCTAACAAGGAAATCATGTGATCAGAGGCTCATTCACACTGATTAACTCACCTGTGCACTAACAAGGAAATCATGTGATCAGAGGCTCATTCACATTGATTAACTCACCTGTGCTCTAACAAGGAAATCATGTGATCAGAGGCTCATTCACATTGATTAACTCACCTGTGCTCTAACAAGGAAATCATGTGATCAGAGGCTCATTCACATTGATTAACTCACCTGTGCTCTAACAAGGAAATCATGTGATCAGAGGCTCATTCACATTGATTAACTCACCTGTGCTCTAACAAGGAAATCATGTGATCAGAGGCTCATTCACATTGATTAACTCACCTGTGTTCTAACAAGGAAATCATGTGATCAGAGGCTCATTCACATTGATTAACTCACCTGTGCTCTAACAAGGAAATCATGTGATCAGAGGCTCATTCACACTGATTAACTCACCTGTGCACTAACAAGGAAATCATGTGATCAGAGGCTCATTCACATTGATTAACTCACCTGTGCTCTAACAAGGAAATCATGTGATCAGAGGCTCATTCACATTGATTAACTCACCTGCGCTCTAACAAGGAAATCATGTGATCAGAGGCTCATTCACATTGATTAACTCACCTGCGCTCTAACAAGGAAATCATCAAATCCTGGCCTGTTAGTGGGTCCTGAGGACAGGAGTTGAGAAACACTGCCCTACATTTCATCTCTTGTTTCCAAATACACTCCCATTCGCCATCTTTGCTCTGCACAGGACCTACTTCTCTCTGCATCTCTTATTACATCCTCCTCACACTCCCACCTACAGGACTCCTCCCGTACTACACCTGAGCATTGGAATTCCCTCCCCATCCCATCAGACTCTCCCCCAGCCTTCAGATCTTCAGACGCTCCCTGAAAACTCACCTCTTCAGGGAAGCCTATCAAATACATCCATAACTGTTATGAACAAGGCCAGATCAGCAGCCTGTCCAAAATCTACTCCTTCTCGTTCCCTTCTACAATTACTCTCCCACCTACAACCCAATCATGTCCTCATTGTTCACCCAGAGTCTTGTTCTCCCGAAGAGATCCACTACTTGACTGGACCACAGCAATGAAAAGCACTTCTATCTCCCACCTATTGTGTGAATCTATTTATATGACAGCGAGTACACATCGCAACGCACTGAGCGTACAGACTGCTAGTGTGTGAGTGTATTTATATTACAGTGAGTACACACCACAACGCACTGAGCGTACAGACTGCTGGTGTGTGAGTGTGTATTTATATTACAGCGAGTACACACCACAACGCACTGAGCGTACAGACTGCTGGTGTGTGAGTGTGTATTTATATTACAGCGAGTACACACCACAACGCACTGAGCGTACAGACTGCTGGTGTGTGAGTGTATTTATATTACAGTGAGTACACACCACAACGCACTGAGTGTACAGACTGCTAGTGTGTGTGTATTTATATTATAGTGAGTACACACCACAACGCACTGAGCGTACAGACTGCTGGTGTGTGAGTGTATTTATATTACAGTGAGTACACACCACAACGCACTGAGTGTACAGACTGCTAGTGTGTGAATCTATTTATATGACAGCGAGTACACACCGCAACGCACTGAGCGTACAGACTGCTGGTGTGTGAGTGTATTTATATTACAGTGAGTACACACCACAACGCACTGAGCGTACAGACTGCTGGTGTGTGAGTGTGTATTTATATTACAGCGAGTACACACCGCAATGCACTGAGTGTACAGACTGCTAGTGTGTGTGTATTTATATTATAGTGAGTACACACCACAACGCACTGAGCGTACAGACTGCTGGTGTGTGAGTGTGTATTTATATTACAGCGAGTACACACCACAACGCACTGAGCGTACAGACTGCTGGTGTGTGAGTGTATTTATATTACAGTGAGTACACACCACAATGCACTGAGTGTACAGACTGCTAGTGTGTGAGTGTGTATTTATATTACAGTGAGTACACACCGCAACGCACTGAGCGCACAGACTGCTGGTGTGTGAGTGTATTTATATTACAGTGAGTACACACCACAACGCACTGAGTGTACAGACTGCTAGTGTGTGAGTGTATTTATATTACAGTGAGTACACACCGCAACGCACTGAGTGTACAGACTGGTAGTGTGTGAGTGTATTTATATTACAGTGAGTACACACCGCAATGCACTGAGCGTACAGACCGCTAGTGTGTGAGCGTATTTATATTACAGTGAGTACACACCACAACGCACTGAGCGTACAGACTGCTAGTGTGTGAGCGTATTTATATTACAGTGAGTACACACCGCAACGCACTGAGCGTACAGACTGCTAGTGTGTGAGCGTATTTATATTACAGTGAGTACACACCGCAATGCACTGAGCGTACAGACCGCTAGTGTGTGAGCGTATTTATATTACAATGAGTACACACCACAACGCACTGAGCGTACAGACTGCTGGTGTGTGAGTGTGTATTTATATTACAGTGAGTACACACCACAACGCACTGAGTGTACAGACTGCTGGTGTGTGAGTGTGTATTTATATTACAGTGAGTACACACCACAATGCACTGAGTGTACAGACTGCTAGTGTGTGAGTGTATTTATATTACACTGAGTACACACCGCAACGCACTGAGTGTACAGACTGCTGGTGTGAGTGTATTTATATTACAGTGAGTACACACCACAACGCACTGAGCGTACAGACTGCTAGCGTGTGAGTGTATTTATATTACAGTGAGTACACACCACAACGCACTGAGCGTACAGACTGCTAGCGTGTGAGTGTATTTATATTACAGTGAGTACACACCACAACGTACTGAGTGTACAGACTGCTAGTGTGTGTGTATTTATATTATAGTGAGTACACACCACAACGCACTGAGCGTACAGACTGCTAGTGTGTGAGTGTATTTATATTACAGTGAGTACACACCACAACGTACTGCGTGTACAGACTGCTAGTGTGTGTGTATTTATATTATAGTGAGTACACACCACAACGCACTGAGGGTACAGACTGCTAGTGTGTGAGTGTATTTATATTACAGTGAGTACACACCACAACGCACTGAGTGTACAGACTGCTAGTGTGTGTGTGTATTTATATTACAGTGAGTACACACCGCAACGCACTGAGTGTACAGACTGCTAGTGTGTGAGTGTATTTATATTACAGTGAGTACACACCAGAACGCACTGAGTGTACAGACTGCTAGTGTGTGAGTGTATTTATATTACAGTGAGTACACACCGCAACGCACTGAGCGTACAGACTGCTAGTGTGTGAGTGTATTTATATTACAGTGAGTACACACCACAACGAGCGTACAGACTGCTAGTGTGTGAGTGTATTTATATTACAGTGAGTACACACCGCAACGCACTGAGCGTACAGACTGCTAGTGAGTGTATTTATATTACAGTGAGTACACACCACAACACACTGAGTGTACAGACTGCTGGTGTGTGAGTGTATTTATATTACAGTGAGTACACACCACAACGCACTGAGTGTACAGACTGCTGGTGTGTGTGTGTGTATTTATATTACAGTGAGTACACACCACAACGCACTGAGCGTACAGACTGCTAGTGTGTGAGTGTATTTATATTACAGTGAGTACACACCACAACGTACTGAGCGTACAGACTGCTAGTGTGTGAGTGTATTTATATTACAGTGAGTACACACCACAACGCACTGAGCGTACAGACTGCTAGTGTGTGAGTGTATTTATATTACAGTGAGTACACACCGCAACGCACTGAGCGTACAGACTGCTAGTGTGTGAGTGTATTTATATTACAGAGAGTACACACCGCAACGCACTGAGCGTACAGACTGCTAGTGTGTGAGTGTATTTATATTACAGTGAGTACACACCGCAACGCACTGAGCGTACAGACTGCTAGTGTGTGAGTGTATTTATATTACAGTGAGTACACACCGCAACGCACTGAGCGTACAGACTGCTAGTGTGTGAGTGTATTTATATTACAGTGAGTACACACCGCAACGCACTGAGCGTACAGACTGCTAGTGTGTGAGTGTATTTATATTACAGTGAGTACACACCACAACGCACTGAGCGTACAGACTGCTAGTGTGTGAGTGTATTTATAGGACAGCGAGTACACACCACAACGCACTGAGCGTACAGACTGCTAGTGTGTGAGTGTATTTATAGGACAGCGAGTACACACCACAACGCACTGAGCGTACAGATTGCTTGTGTGTGTGTATTTATATTACAGCGAGTACACACCACAACGCACTGAGCGTACAGACTGCTAGTGTGTGAGTGTATTTATATTATAGTGAGTACACACCACAACGCACTGAGCGTACAGACTGCTAGTGTGTGAGTGTATTTATATTACAGTGAGTACACACCACAACGCACTGAGCGTACAGACTGCTAGTGTGTGAGTGTATTTATATTACAGTGAGTACACACCACAACGCACTGAGCGTACAGACTGCTAGTGTGTGAGTGTATTTATATTACAGTGAGTACACACCACAACGCACTGAGCGTACAGACTGCTAGTATGTGAGTGTATTTATATTACAGTGAGTACACACCACAACGCACTGAGCGTACAGACTGCTGGTGTGTGAGTGTATTTATATTACAGTGAGTACACACCACAACGCACTGAGCGTACAGACTGCTGGTGTGTGAGTGTATTTATATTACAGTGAGTACACACCACAACGCACTGAGCGTACAGACTGCTGGTGTGTGAGTGTATTTATATTACAGTGAGTACACACCACAACGCACTGAGCGTACAGACTGCTAGTGTGTGAGTGTATTTATATTACAGTGAGTACACACCACAACGCACTGAGCGTACAGACTGCTAGTGTGTGAGTGTATTTATATTACAGTGAGTACACACCACAACGCACTGAGCGTACAGACTGCTAGTGTGTGAGTGTATTTATATTACAGTGAGTACACACCACAACGCACTGAGTGTACAGACTGCTAGTGTGTGAGTGTATTTATATTACAGTGAGTACACACCACAACGCACTGAGTGTACAGACTGCTCGTGTGTGAGTGTATTTATATTACAGTGAGTACACACCACAACGCACTGAGCGTACAGACTGCTGGTGTGTGAGTGTATTTATATTACAGTGAGTACACACCACAACGCACTGAGCGTACAGACTGCTGGTGTGTGAGTGTATTTATATTACAGTGAGTACACACCACAACGCACTGAGCGTACAGACTGCTGGTGTGTGAGTGTATTTATATTACAGTGAGTACACACCACAACGCACTGAGCGTACAGACTGCTGGTGTGTGAGTGTATTTATATTACAGTGAGTACACACCACAACGTACTGAGCGTACAGACTGCTAGTGTGTGAGTGTATTTATATTACAGTGAGTACACACCACAACGCACTGAGCGTACAGACTGCTAGTGTGTGAGTGTATTTATATTACAGTGAGTACACACCACAACGCACTGAGTGTACAGACTGCTAGTGTGTGAGTGTATTTATATTACAGTGAGTACACACCACAACGCACTGAGCGTACAGACTGCTAGTGTGCGTACAGACTGCTAGTGTGCGAGTGTATTTATATTACAGTGAGTACACACCACAACGCACTGAGTGTACAGACTGCTAGTGTGTGAGTGTATTTATATTACAGTGAGTACACACCACAACGCACTGAGCGTACAGACTGCTAGTGTGTGAGTGTATTTATATTACAGTGAGTACACACCACAACGCACTGAGTGTAAAGACTGCTAGTGTGTGAGTGTATTTATATTACAGTGAGTACACACCACAACGCACTGAGTGTACAGACTGCTAGTGTGTGAGTGTATTTATATTAATTACAGTGAGTACACACCACAACGTACTGAGCGTACAGACTGCTAGTGTGTGAGTGTATTTATATTACAGTGAGTACACACCACAACGCACTGAGCGTACAGACTGCTAGTGTGTGAGTGTATTTATATTACAGTGAGTACACACCACAACGCACTGAGCGTACAGACTGCTAGTGTGTGAGTGTGTATTTATATTACAGTGAGTACACACCACAACACACTGAGCGTACAGACTGCTGGTGTGTGAGTGTATTTATATTACAGTGAGTACACACCACAACGCACTGAGCGTACAGATTGCTGGTGTGTGAGTGTATTTATATTACAGTGAGTACACACCACAACGCACTGAGCGTACAGATTGCTGGTGTGTGAGTGTATTTATATTACAGTGAGTACACACCACAACGCACTGAGCGTACAGACTGCTAGTGTGTGAGTGTATTTATATTACAGTGAGTACACACCACAACGTACTGAGTGTACAGACTGCTAGTGTGTGAGTGTATTTATATTACACTGAGTACACACCACAACGCACTGAGCGTACAGACTGCTAGTGTGTGAGTGTATTTATATTACAGTGAGTACACACCACAACGCACTGAGCGTACAGACTGCTAGTGTGTGAGTGTATTTATATTACAGTGAGTACACACCACAACGCACTGAGCGTACAGACTGCTAGTGTGTGAGTGTATTTATATTACAGTGAGTACACACCACAATGCACTGAGCGTACTGACTGCTAGTGTGTGAGTGTATTCATATTAGTGAGTACACACAACGCACTGAGCGTACAGACTGCTAGTGTGTGTGTATTTATATGACAGCGAGTACACACCGCAACGCACTGAGTGTACAGACTGCTAGTGTGTGAGTGTATTTATATTACAGCGAGTACACACCGCAACGCACTGAGCGTACAGACTGCTAGTGTGTGAGTGTATTTATATTACAGTGAGTACACACCACAACGCACTGAGTGTACAGACTGCTAGTGTGTGAGTGTATTTATATTACAGTGAGTACACACTGCAACGCACTGAGCGTACAGACTGCTAGTGTGTGAGTGTATTTATATTACAGTGAGTACACACCACAACGCACTGAGTGTACAGACTGCTAGTGTGTGAGTGTATTTATATTATTGCAAGTACATAACCCTATTTAATGTCTAAATGTTTTAATGCCAATGAGGGTGTTCAGTGCATTGTTCCACAGTGTGCTTCACACCCAATCAGGCAATGAAAGGGTTAATCTAACTCAGTGGTTCTCAACTCCTGCACTCAGGACCCACTAACAGGCCAGGACTTAGGGATTTCTCTACTAGAGCACAGGTGTGGTGATCAGAGGCTCATTCACACTGATTAACCCCTTAGCGACCCTTGACGTACCAGGACCGTCAAGGGTAAATGTGATCCAACGACCCTTGACGGTCCTGGTACGTCAAGGGTTAAACTCTCCCATTGTGGCCGCACGGAGCGATGGGAGAGCGCGGGCTGCTTGTTACTAAGTGTCCCGATACCGGGACACTTAGTAACAACCAGTAGAAAGTTTGTTGCAACATGTGATTCGCTTGATGAGCGAATCACATGTTGCAAATGCTGATTGACAGGGACAGTATTTGTAAATACTGTCCCTGTCAGATCTCTCTGTCTCCCTCCATCTTGCACACTGCTGAGGTGGAGAGAGACAGAGAGACTTCGTGTTAGAGTGTGTTCCAGTGTTCCTGAGTGAAAAACCTGCAAATAAACCTGAAAATTAACCCTTTGATCACTGTTTTACAGTGATCATCAAGTTCCCCCCCATCTGATCACTTTTAGAGTGATCAATAAACTGCAGATCAGCGTCTGCTGATTTGTGGGATACCCCCAATCCACCTTGTATCCTCTGAAGTTTTTTTTTATTTTTTTTAAATTTTTTTTTATTTTTTTTTTATTAAAAATTGATTTAAAATATAATTTAGGTAGTTTAGGTAGGTAGGTGGGTAGGTTTAGTGTAGACTTGTGTTAGGGAAAGGTTTAGGGACAGATCTAGGTTTAGGGAAAAAAAACCCAAAGAAAACCCCAAAAATAAAAAAAAAAATTATTAAAAAAAAAATATATATATATAATAAGTATAGTTTAGATAGGTAGTTTACTTGGGTTAGGTAGGTTCTAGATATACGTAGGTTAGGGTAAGTTTTAGGGTTAGAGTTAGGTTTAGGGATAGCGTTAGAGTAAGAAAAAAAAATTTAGTGGGCAAAATGCAGCGCAGTTATAGCGTTGAAGAGGCATATGCCTTTTTGGCATCTGACTCAGAGGCAACAGATACTGCGTCAGATTTTGAAATAGAGCAGTTTTCAGAAACTGAGAGCAGCTCTACTGACGACGCTGGGCCTTCTATCAAGAAAAGACGCACTGCCCCAAGAGCTGCCCTGGCAACTGCCCCAGCACCTGCCAAAAATCCTGCCCCAGGACCTGCCAAAAATCCTGCCCCAGCACCTGCCCCAGCACCTGCCACAAATCCTGCCACAAGATCTGCCAAAAATCCTGTCACAAGATCTGCCAAAAGGAATGCCCCAAGTGCTGCCCTGGCAATTGCCCCAGCACCTGCAAAAAGATCTGGCCAAAAGAAATGCCCCAACACCAGCCACTCCTGATCATAATGAATGGGTATCCCCAATAAATTTTTGCCCACAAATACCAGAATTTACAGGCACCCCAGGGATTCAAATTGATGTTGAGGGATTTAACTATGATAATTTTTTTGATTTATTTTTGGGGAAGACATTTTAGGGGAAATTGTGTCCCAAACCAACTTGTATGCAGCCCAGTATACTGCCGCCAACCCTACAGCTTTTGTAGTTAAGGAAGAAATATGGAAACCCATAGACCTCATAGAATTTAAGCAATTCTGGGCCTTAATAATGGCAATGGGTATAATAAAAAAGCCCAGTATCCGATCCTACTGGAGCAAAAACCCCGTATGTGATACCCCTATATTCCCCAAGACTATGACCAGGTCCAGATTTGAAATCATTTTGCACTTTATGCATTTTAACGATAATACCCTGTGCCCCCCAAAACAACACCCCCAGTATGATAGACTATACAAAATTCGTCCCCTAATAAGCCATTTACAGAAAAAGTTTGCCCAAGTGTATATGCCCCAAAAAGAAATTAGTGTAGATGAATCCCTAATGAAATACAAAGGCAGGTTAGGGTTCAAGCAGTACATCCCCTCAAAGCGATCCAAATTTGGTGTCAAATTTTATAAATTGTGCGAAAGTGCCACAGGCTACACCCAGGCTTTTAGAATTTATGAGGGCAAGGACAGCAAACTTGATCCTCCTGGGTGCCCCGAATTTATGGGAACAAGTGGGAAAATAGTTTGGGATTTAATTTACCCCTTATTAAATAAAGGCTATCAATTATTTGTTGATAATTATTACACCAGCCCCCTTTTATTTAGGTCTCTGTTTTATTTTGACACCGTGGCCTGTGGCACTGTCAGACGCAATTGCAGGGAGTTTCCCAAAATACTCATAGATACCAAATTAAAAACTGGGATGTCATCATCTTTGTGCCAACAGGAGCTGCTGGCAGTGAAGTTTAGGGACAAAAAAGAGGTCTACATGCTGACCACAATGCATGAGGACAGATCTGTGGCAGTCACTGTTTGTGGCAGGACAGTGGTAATGAGAAAGCCAGTCTGCATCAGGGAATATAATAAAAACATGGGGGGAGTTGATCTGAGTGATCAACTAATGCAGCCATACCTCGCAATGAGGAAGTGTAGGGCATGGTATAAAAAAGTTGCCATCTATATGATGCAGACTGCTGTACATAATTCCTTTTTACTTTTCAAGCTGGCAAACCCCAATCAAACATGTAGCTTTTTACAGTACCAACTACAACTTATTTCCATATTTTTATTTCAAGGTGCGTCTGAAATAATTCCACCAAGACCCGGGTTAGTACATTTTATTTATAAAATCCCCCCAACTCCCCAAAAGAACAAACCACAGAAGCGCTGCAGGGTTTGCTACAGAAAGGGAATACGGACAGACACCACCACTTACTGTCCTGATTGCCCTTCCAAACCTGGCCTCTGCATTGGTGACTGTTTCAAGGAATACCATTCAGGCACAATGCAGTAGTGCTGTAAAGGTTCTTTTATTATTTGGCCACTTTTTCCCCCTGAAATATCCTGTTTTTTATTTTTCAAAACACATCCCTCCTTAGATCTAACACTATCAAAATTTATCTCTGATAATGGAAACACACATGTTCCCTACTGGGCCTAGTAGCTCCCCCAAACCCTGACAAACCTATGCATATGGGGCATTGCCGTACTCCGACAATGTAACTCAACACTAATGTAAAGCATTTAAAAAATCTGCAAATATCATCTGATTGAAATCCAGAGCAACACTAAAATAGAAATGTGAAAAATGGTGTTTCTCTGCCTTACTGCAGATTTTGGGAGGGATTGGTGATACAGTGGCAGCGAAAAAATTGATAAGATGCAAACAGAATGAAAGCCAGGGTCGTCTACTCTTCTACAAAATATACTTTTGGGGGTAAAATTAATTGCAGCATTGCCAAACAGACCGAAATGAGACAAGGCACCAGCTGTAAAAATGGCATGTCTGTAAAAGGAAACTAACATGTTCCAACTGGGCCCAGTAGCTCCCCCAAAACCCCGACAAACCTATGTATATGGGGTATTGCCGTAATTAGATGAAGGAGCCGAACACTAATCAATGCAGTTTATAAAATCTTCACCTGTTCTGTGCTTGAAATTCACATCAACATTGAAGGCAAAGCGTGAAAAATGCTGAATTTTTTTACTTACGTCAAGTTTTCACAGGCTTGGTGGTAAAATGGCTGTTTGCAAGATTTGAAAACACACCTAAAATGAAAGCCTGGGGTATCTACTTTCAAGAAATATCCACTTTTGGGGGGAAATCTTAAAAAATAGCAGTGTTACACAGCCCAAATGAGAAATGGCACCAGTAACGCAAGCTGTGAAGATTCAAAGTGTGAACCTGGAAACGCGCATGTTCCAATTTGGGACCCATAACTCCCACAAACCATGAGAAAGCTATGCATATGGGGTATTGCCGTACTCAGAAGAAGGAGCTGAACACTAATCAATGCAGTTTATATAATGTTCACCTGTTCTGTGCTTGAAATTCACATCAACAATGAAGGCAGAGTGTAAAAAACGCTGTTTTTTTACTTACGTCAAGTTTACGAGAAAGTGTTGGTAAAATGGCTGTGTAAAAAATTTGAAAACACACCTAAAATGAAAGCTGGAGGTGTCTACTTTCCAAAAATATACACTTTTGGGGGGAAATCCTAAAGTGGAGCACTGGAACATAGCCCAAAATGAGTAATGGCACCAGTTAAGCAGGACTTGAAAATACAATATTTGTTCAAAATTGGGCCCTGTAGCTCCCCCAAACCTTGAGAAACCTATGCATATGGGGTATTGCCGTACTCAGAAGAAGGAGCTGAACACTAAACAATGCATTTTTAAAATCTTCACCTATCATGTACTTGAAATTCACATCAACATTGAAGTGCAAGTGTGAAAAACGCTGTTTTTTTAACTTACGTCAAGATTTTACGAGCGATTGGTGGTAAAATGGCTGCGTAAAAAAATGAAAACATACATAAAATGAAAGCCTGGGGTGTCTACTTTCCAAAAATATATACTTTTGGGGGGAAATCTTAGAGTGGAGCACTGTTACACAGCCCCAAATGAGACATGGCACCAGTGATGCAAGCTGTGAAAATTCAAAGTGTGAAACTGGGAAACGCGCATGTTCCAATTTGGGCCCCGTAGCTCTCCCAAACCTTGAGAAACCTATGCATATGGGGTATTGCCGTACTCAGAAGAAGGAGCTGAACACTAAACAATGCATTTTTAAAAATCTTCACCTATCATGTGCTTGAAATTCACATCAACATTGAAGTGCAATGTGTGAAAAACGCTGTTTTTTTAACTTGCGTCAAGATTTACGAGCGATTGGTGGTAAAATGGCTGGGTAAAAAAATTGAAAACATACATAAAATGAAAGCCTGGGGTGTCTACTTTCCAAAAATATATACTTTTGGGGGGAAATCTTAGAGTGGAGCACTGTTACACAGCCCCAAATGAGACATGGCACCAGTGATGCAAGCTGTGAAAATTCAAAGTGTGAAACTGGAAACGCGCATGTTCCAATTTGTGCCCCGTAGCTCTCCCAAACCTTGAGAAACCTATGCATATGGGGTATTGCCGTACTCAGAAGAAGGAGCTGAACACTAAACAATGCATTTTTAAAAATCTTCACCTATCATGTGCTTGATATCAACAGTAGTATTGAAATGTAAGTGTGAAAAGTGCAAAAAAACAAAATATTACCACAATTTTGAAATTTTTTTCTGGAAAAATAGCTGCATGAAAAACTCCAAAATTCTCCTGATTATTTACCTTATGTTGTGTAGTTTTCAGAAACATATACCTTTGTGGGACATTTTTGGTTCTGGCACCGTCAGCTAAGCTATGATGCTCACATGCCAATTGTTGAGAAATTACAAGTTGGAAATAATGGCATCCATCTTGTAATATTTACCTTGTAAATGTGAGGAGTGATTGAAATACTAGGCATATAGGGTATTCTAATTCAGGAGAACCAAATGAATATATTTAGGGGTATTTTTTTTGTCATAAACTAATTGTATGCAAATCCTGACACGAAATATAAGCAAAATGTTGTTTTTTTTCAATTTTTTTCCTCTTTTTTTTCTATTTTAATCAAATTAAACAATGAGGTATTCATATAATTGTGGTATCAAAAGAAAGCCCTACTTGTGCTTAAAAAAACAGTATATAATTTATGTGGGTGCACAAAAGGAATTAAAGAGAAAATATGGTTGAACAAAGACATAGTCAAAAAAGTCAAAATTGCTCCGGTCCTTAAGTCAAATCTAACTCAGATTGTCCCGGTCCTTAAGGGGTTAACTCACCTGTGCTCTAACAAGGAAATCATGTGATCAGAGGCTCATTCACATTGATTAACTCACCTGTGCTCTAACAAGGAAATCATAAAATCCTGGCCTGTTAGTGGGTCCTGAGGACAGGAGTTGAGAAACACTGATTTAGCTGGATTTTCCTACCTCCCTGTTGTGTGATCTGTACTTTATTCTCCTGACTTCCTCATATGTCATTTACGGCTTTGCTCGTGACTATTAGCTGGCTCAGGCTATTTCAAACACAGCTGGAAGGTAACAGGCTTCCTGCTTTTCTTTTACACTATAAATCAGAGTTCTCAACCTGATCTTTAACCAATTGAGTGCCAGAGGGTACGCAACACATTGCATACCCCTCTGGCAAACGCAGGGTTAAGGGCCACTAACAGGCCCTAGAATTGCCATAGTAAGTACAAATGAGTTACGGTAATCAGAGGCTCAGTCATTGTAATTATCTCACCTATGGGCAAGCAGGGAAAGCCTAAAGACGTGTCCTTTTAGGCATCCCTGAGGATCGAATTGAGAATCACTGGTATATAAGAAAATTATGTGACTCATCTAATATTAACCCTTTAAGGAACTTGAATGGTTAAAAATAAAATGTTAACATCCAGTTTTCTGACAAATTTATTTTTAATGGAAAATTGGTACTACATTGATACAGATAAGTACATTGGCTATACTCAATACATTCAGAAGGGAGATATCTAATGCTGAATGGTTATGGAAAACACATACGCAAGGTTATACTGGTTGTCATTCACCCTGCAGAATGAAGTATTCATAAGATTCCTGCATTAAAGGGGAGGCCTGGTCACTTTATGTATAGGAAGAGATGGAGCCAGCATTTTAATATGAATATATATTGGCCTTTACAAAAAAACAAAACCAAAACAAAAAACACAACTTCTCTCTTTAACCCTAGAAGGGTGAAATCCTCTAGTCCTGATAAGTGTTAAAAAAAGAGCTTCATACCTTTGAAATAAAAAAAAAAAATTAAACACACTTATTTACAAAATATATAGAATATATCTGTGTGAATATTTAGACATTTAAGACCTAAATATAAATAAGCCTGGATGTATTTGCACACAAAAAAGACCAATGAATATTTTTACACAACACGTTGTATACAATTAAGCCTGGAAATATCCGCACACACACAAAAACAAACAAAAAACAATGTATATTTACACACGATACACTGTATACAAATAGTATCCACACAGTAAACTCATCCCCACTATTTGTATCTCTCTGTTAAAGGGATAGTAATGTTTCATAATAAAAGCAGCTCTAATTAATCATCATAGTATTTGGACTTTGGAGAGTGTTATTTCAGTTCTGTCAGAGATGTAATTCAATGACAAAGTATCCGCCTCCCGCCCCTTTTACTGATGTAACACTGTTCAGCCAGATCAGAAGGGAGGTGCCCAGGTAGACTGCAGAGAGGGACAATCTTCAGTTAAGATAAGGGAAAATCCTGAAAAACTTGTCAAGGGGGGCAGGGATTTCATTGTTCTCATAGGAAGAAGATTGTCCCCTGCTGTTATCTATCTGGTCTATGGACTGGATTCCACATCTGAGAAGAGATGACTTACATTAGGTAAAAGGGGCAGGAGGGGAAACTTTGCTTGTGAATATCTCTCAAACCAT
>CM074726.1:179599407-179685216 GCA_037306005.1 Rhinophrynus dorsalis
TAAACACCTTTCAGCAGTGGGAGTACTCTTGTTTTACTCAGGGGGATAAACCCTACAACATATATTTTTTTACATTTTAAGTATTACTATCCCTTTAAAGACTGTCAGCTATTCAAAAATATGGATTTTTTGCAGTAATACAAAAGCAACTTTATTCATAGAAAAAAAAATTGTAGGCCTAGTGCCAGTCATTGGTGAAGTCACTGTCGATACTGATATTTAACAGACAGCTATTCTTGAACTGTATTCTAGTGGCAGACAGGTATTTATGTCTTACTGGCCTACTAGTTAAAGGGATAGTAACGCTTAAATTTAACTAATTTTAATATTGTTGAGATTAAAAATATGAATAGAATGAGGTATGTCCCATCTCTCAGACTTGTTTACTTTAAGAGATTGAAGCATCTAAATTTCCTGTTTCATAAAAAGTCTGCCATCTAGCTGAGAGAAGCACATTCTGGTCCCAGGACCGTCCTGTGGCTCTTCAGCAGAGCCGAAATAGCGCAATACAGAAATAAATACTTCATTGGAACGGTCTACAAAGTGTTCTTGCAAACCAGACACACCTTCTAGACAGTTCCAATTAAGTATTTATTTCTATATCGGGGAAGTCACTTCCACGGACCACTGTTCATTAAGGGGTTAATCCAGAATTGCGCTCCTTGGATGAATTTGTTAATAAGTTATCAAGAGAAATGGAATCCAGCCATTGCTACGTTGCCACTTCTCCTCCTTCCCACTGTGTTCCACCCACTTCCCACCCACTTCTCCTCCTTCCCACTTGTTCTGCCCACTTCCCACCCACTTCTCCTCCTTCCCACTGTGTTCCGCCCACTTCCCACCCACTTCTCCTCCTTCCCACTGTGTTCCGCCCACTTTCCACCTTCTTCTCCTCCTTCCCACTGTGTTCCGCCCACTTCCCACCCACTTCTCCTCCTTCCCACTGTGTTCCGCCCACTTCCCACCCACTTCTCCTTCCCACTGTGTTCCGCCCACTTTCCACCCACTTCTCCTCCTTCCCACTGTGTTCCGCCCACTTCCACTTCTCCTCCATCCTACCCTGTTCCTCCCACTTCTCCTCCATCCTACCCTGTTCCTTCCACTTTCCACCCACTTCTCCTCCTTCCCACCCTGTTCCTCTCACTTCTCCTCCTTCCCACCTTGTTCCTCTCACTTTCCACCCACTTCTTCTCCTTCCCACCCTGTTCCTCCCACTTCTCCTCCTTCCCACCCTGTTCCTCCCACTTCTCCTCCTTCTCACAATGTTCCACCCACTTCTCCTCACTTCTCCCCCTTCTCACCCTGTTCCTCTCACTTTCATCCACTTCTTCTCCTTCCCACCCTGTTCCTCCCACTTCTCCTCCTTCCCACCCTGTTCCTCTCACTTTCCACCCACTTCTCCTCCTTCCCACCCGTTCCTCCCACTTCTCCTCCTTCCCACCCTGTTCCTCTCACTTCTCCTCCTCCTCACCCTGTTCCACCCAACTCTCCTCATTCTCACCCTGCTCCTCTCACTTCTCTTCCTTCTCACCCTGTTCCACCCACTTCTTCTCCTTCCCACCCTGTTCCTCCCACTTCCCTTCTCCTCCATCCTACCCTGTTCCTCACACCTCCTGCCCACTTCTCCTCCTCCTCACCCTGTTCCTCCCACTTTTCCTTCTTCTCACCCTGATCCTCCCACTTCTCCTCCTTCCCACCCTGTTCCTCTCACTTCCCTGCCACTTCTCCTCCTTCCCACCCTGTTTCTGCCTCTTCTGCTCCTTCCCACCCTGTTCCTCCCACTTCCCTCCCACTTCTCCATCTTCCACCCTGTTCCTCCCACTTTCCACCTACTTCGTCTCCTTCCCACCCTGTTCCTCCCACTTCCAATCCACTTCTTCTCCTTCCCACCCTGTTCCACTCACTTCCCACCCACTTCTTCTCCTTCCCACCCTGTTCCTCACACTTCTCTTCCTTCCAACCCTGTTCCTCCCACTTCTCCTCCTTCCCACCCTGTTCCTCCCACTTCTCCTCCTTCTCACCCGGTTCTGTGCACTTCCTGCCCGCTTTATTGCACAAGTCTGTTAAACTCCACCCCACCCAGGATTATCCCCTTTGTGTCACAAATCTCGTCATTTAAACCCCTGTGGCACTACATGATCCCTCTGTCCTGGAGTTCCAGAAGACAAGGGGGAGATTCACTAAGCGGTGATAAAGAGGTGATAAAGTGGAGATGACTTCTCCAGTTTATCACTTCTCCAATTCCTGTTATTCTGTGGAGCCAGCGCACTAAGGTTTCTTCATCTTTGGAGATCTTAGTGAATAGGATCCATAGAATAACATAGGAAATGGAGAATCGATAAACTGGAGAAGTCATCTCCACTTTATCACCGCTTAGTGAATCTCCCCAAGGTTCATACGTATGATTATCAAACATATATCATTGTGATTGGAGTCACATAAACCTCTACTTTTCCATTCATAATCCGTTTCTTCAGATTCAATATTGTAGCTTCAGCATTGCACAGTAATCTTGATAACATGCCGTGTTTGGAGCAATACCTTTGAAGTCGATACAGATCACATTCAAAAACAGACTGTCGGAACAAAAGTTGTGGCAAGATGCGTTACCTTGAGAAGTGTGCTGGTTTTTCTAGCAGCCAAGCGGCCATACAACACAGTGGTACCAGTTCCACGCGTTTTTTTTCCTGCTTGTTGGTAGGGTTGCAGCGATACCGATACTGGTATTGGTATCGGTGCAGATACCAGCATTTGTGCGAGTACTTGTACTCGCGCAAACGCGGCCGATGCCAGCACCGATACCCTGTATCAGGGTCGGTGCTGCAGAGAGGGAGCCCAGGGAGCTGCTCACAATGTTCCCCGGTCACCTCTCTCACTCCTGCAGCGTCAGAGCGTTGCCGCGGGTTACCTCGTTTAGTACGAAACGCGTGAGACATTGAGTTTTTGTTCTCTATAGTCTGCTGTCTATGCTTGTATTCAAATAAAGAATGGTTTTTATTGAAGCTAGTTTCGACCGAAAGTGCGTCCTTTGTCTGTTTCGTGGGTTACCATGGCAACGCTCCGACACTGACCGGGGCTCTCGAGAGAACAGCGAGCACCCGGCAGAGGAGGGTAAGGGAGGCAAGATGGGGCAGCGGGTGGTGAAAGAGGCAGAGAGTGGGTCAAGAGGGAGAAAAAGAGGCAAAAGGAGGAAGGATCAGGAGACAAAAGGAGGGGGGATCAGGAGAGAGAGAGGGGCAAAAGGGTGGGATCAAGAGTCAAGGAGAAGGAGGGGGAGAAAGGGGGATCAAAATGGAGAGAAAAAGCCAAGGCAAAAGAAGGGGGCTCAAGAGGGGGAGAATGAAGCAAAAGGTGGGAATCAAGAGGGGGAGAAAGAGGCAAAAGGGGAGAATCAAGAGTCAAGAGGTGGTGTGTGTGTGTGTGTGTTTATATATATATTTCAAGTACTCACCGATACCAATTACCAATATTTTTTTTGCGGTCATTTACCAGTTTTCCAAGTACCTAAAACATATAGGTACTTGGAAAACTGTCAAATGACCGCAAAAAAAGTATCAGTAATTGGTATCGGTGAGTACTTGAAAAAAGTATCGGTACTCGTACTCGGTCTTAAAAATCTGTATCGGTGCATCTCTAGTTGTTGGAATTGCTGTGATTCAAGCGACAGTGTGACCGTGACTCTGTAGAAACACTCATTACCAATGCAGTAACACAAGACTGCACATCCTGCAACAAAGTTGCTGCGTCAAAATCTCTCATGTGAACTAGGCCTTTGAGTGTAGGAGGAGTGACCAATTGGACAAACTTCTGTCACTCAAAAGGCTAAACTCCATCCCACATATAGCACCCATACAGAAATGTACCACACTTTGGAAAAATTCTCTTTTACCTTTTAGTGACTAGTATATTTTTTAAGTCGTGGTTTAGGCATGGAGGGCCCCCAAACAGTCACCAGATAGTTAATCATTAGGGTGACCACATCTCTTTTCTACCAATCAGGGACATTTCTGACACAGGATCGTGGCTGTGGTCATGTGGACATCAGTGAGTAACCGCAGGGTTCTAAATACTACAGAGAGAGCCGCACGTTGCCTGCTTTAACAGAAAGTGACACCTGTGTTTGGATCCATGAACATAACAGTGCATTATCTGTTAGGTTTTAGGAAGTAGGGTTCAGCTGAACCCTAATATCTCCCAATGAGGGACACTTGGGAGGTATGGACCCCTAATATCTCCTAAAGAGGGACATATAGGAGGTACGGGCCCTTTATATTTCTAAAAGAGGGATACTTGGGAGGTACGGACCCCTAATATCTCCTAAAGAGGGATACTTGGGAGGTACGGACCCCTAATATCTCCTAAAGAGGGGCACTTGGGAGGTATAGACCCCTAATATCTCCTAAAGAGGGACACTTGGGAGGTATGGGCCCTTAATATTTCTAAAAGAGGGACACTTGGGAGGTACGGACCCCTAATATCTCCTAAAGAGGGGAACTTGGGAGGTACGGACCCCTAATATCTCCTAAAGAGGGACACTTGGGTGGTATGGACCCCTAATATCTCCTAAAGAGGGACACTTGGGTGGTATGGATCCCTAATATCTCCTAAAGAGGGACACTTGGGAGGTACGGACCCCTAATATCTCCTAAAGAGGGACACTTGGGAGGTACGGACCCCTAATATCTCCTAAAGAGGGACACTTGGGAGGTATGGACCCCTAATATCTCCTAAAGAGGGACACTTGGGAGGTATGGATCCCTAATATCTCCTAAAGAGGGGAACTTGGGAGGTACGGACCCCTAATATCTCCTAAAGAGGGACACTTGGGTGGTATGGACCCCTAATATCTCCTAAAGAGGGACACTTGGGAGGTATGGATCCCTAATATCTCCTAAAGAGGGACACTTGGGAGGTATGGATCCCTAATATCTCCTAAAGAGGGACACTTGGGAGGTATGGATCCCTAATATCTCCTAAAGACGGACACTTGGGAAGTACGGACCCCTAATATCTCCTATAGAGGGACACTTGGGAGGTACGGACCCCTAATATCTCCTAAAGACGGACACTTGTGAGGTATGGATCCCTAATATCTCCTAAAGAGGGACACTTGGGAGGTGTGGATCCCTAATATCTACTAAAGAGGGACACTTGGGAGGTATGGAGCCCTAATATCTCCTAAAGAGGGACACTTGGAGTATGGACCCCTAATATCTCCTAAAGAGGGACACTTGTGAGGTATGGATCCCTAATATCTCCTAAAGAGGGATACTTTGGAGGTATGGACCCCTAATATCTCCTAAAGAGGGACACTTGGGAGGTACGGACCCCTAATATCTCCTAAAGAGGGACACTTGTGAGGTATGGACCCCTAATATCTCCTAAAGAGGGACAGTTGGGAAGTATGGTGCCCTAATATCTCTTAAAGAAGGACACTTGGGGGGTCTGGACCCCTAATATCTCCTAAAGAGGGACACTTGGGAGGTATGGACCCCTAATATCTCCTAAAGAGGGACACTTGGGAGGTATGCTCTTCCTGTAGTATTTAGAATGCTGTGTGTAGGACATTTTCTTGTAGACCAGAACAGCAGTCACTCTGATAAAGCAGTCAGAGACGATATTTAGAACTATGTGCTCTAGGATGTTCATATCGGGACTTTGTATTGTTCCTGGAGGGGGCCGTCTGGGACTCAGGTTTAAAATCCATCCTGTCCTGAGCAATCCGGAACACGTGGTGACCCTGATAATCACAGCCATAGTGGGGGCAGGGGGACAGAATACAGAGGGGAAAGGAGAAGAGAGAGTAAGACAGAGAGACAGACAGTGACAGAGAGAGAGAGACAGAGAGAGAGAGAGAGGGAAAGAGAGGAAGAAAGACAGACAGACTGGAAGAGAGAGAGAGAGAGGAAGAGGGCCAGAGAGGAAACGTACAGAGACAGACAGGGATAAAGAGAGGGACAGAGAGGAAACGTAGAGAGACAGACAGGGATAAAGAGAGGGACAGAGAGGAAACGTAGAGAGACAGACAGGGATAAAGAGAGGGCCATAGAGGAAACGTACAGAGACAGACAGGGATAAAGAGAGGGCCAGAGAGGAAACGTACAGAGACAGACAGGGATAAAGAGAGGGCCAGAGAGGAAACGTACAGAGACAGACAGGGATAAAGAGAGGGCCAGAGAGGAAACGTACAGAGACAGACAGGGATAAAGAGAGGGCCAGAGAGGAAACGTACAGAGACAGACAGGGATAAAGAGAGGGACAGAGAGGAAACGTACAGAGACAGACAGGGATAAAGAGAGGGACAGAGAGGAAACGTACAGAGACAGACAGGGATAAAGAGAGGGCCAGAGAGGAAACGTACAGAGACAGACAGGGATAAAGAGAGGGACAGAGAGGAAACGTACAGAGACAGACAGGGATAAAGAGAGGGACAGAGAGGAAACGTACAGAGACAGACAGGGATAAAGAGAGGGACAGAGAGGAAACGTACAGAGACAGACAGGGATAAAGAGAGGGACAGAGAGGAAACGTACAGAGACAGACAGGGATAAAGAGAGGGACAGAGAGGAAACGTACAGAGACAGACAGGGATAAAGAGAGGGACAGAGAGGAAACGTAGAGAGACAGACAGGGATAAAGAGAGGGCCAGAGAGGAAACGTAGAGAGACAGACAGGGATAAAGAGAGGGACAGAGAGGAAACGTACAGAGACAGACAGGGATAAAGAGAGGGACAGAGAGGAAACGTACAGAGACAGACAGGGATAAAGAGAGGGCCAGAGAGGAAACGTACAGAGACAGACAGGGGTAAAGAGAGGGACAGAGAGGAAACGTACAGAGACAGACAGGGATAAAGAGAGGGCCAGAGAGGAAACGTACAGAGACAGACAGGGGTAAAGAGAGGGCCAGAGAGGAAACGTACAGAGACAGACAGGGATAAAGAGAGGGACAGAGAGGAAACGTACAGAGACAGACAGGGGTAAAGAGAGGGACAGAGAGGAAACGTACAGAGACAGACAGGGATAAAGAGAGGGCCAGAGAGGAAACGTACAGAGACAGACAGGGATAAAGAGAGGGACAGAGAGGAAAAGTACAGAGACAGACAGGGATAAAGAGAGGGACAGAGAGGAAACGTAGAGAGACAGACAGGGATAAAGAGAGGGACAGAGAGGAAACGTACAGAGACAGACAGGGATAAAGAGAGGGACAGAGAGGAAACGTACAGAGACAGACAGGGATAAAGAGAGGGACAGAGAGGAAACGTACAGAGACAGACAGGGATAAAGAGAGGGACAGAGAGGAAACGTACAGAGACAGACAGGGGTAAAGAGAGGGACAGAGAGGAAACGTAGAGAGACAGACAGGGGTAAAGAGAGGGACAGAGAGGAAACGTACAGAGACAGACAGGGGTAAAGAGAGGGACAGAGAGGAAACGTACAGAGACAGACAGGGATAAAGAGAGGGACAGAGAGGAAACGTAGAGAGACAGACAGGGATAAAGAGAGGGACAGAGAGGAAACGTAGAGAGACAGACAGGGGTAAAGAGAGGGCCAGAGAGGAAACGTACAGAGACAGACAGGGATAAAGAGAGGGACAGAGAGGAAACGTACAGAGACAGACAGGGGTAAAGAGAGGGACAGAGAGGAAACGTAGAGAGACAGACAGGGATAAAGAGAGGGACAGAGAGGAAACGTAGAGAGACAGACAGGGGTAAAGAGAGGGCCAGAGAGGAAACGTACGGAGACAGACAGGGATAAAGAGAGGGACAGAGAGGAAACGTACGGAGACAGACAGGGGTAAAGAGAGGGACAGAGAGGAAACGTACGGAGACAGACAGGGATAAAGAGAGGGACAGAGAGGAAACGTACAGAGACAGACAGGGATAAAGAGAGGGACAGAGAGGAAACGTACAGAGACAGACAGGGATAAAGAGAGGGACAGAGAGGAAACGTACAGAGACAGACAGGGATAAAGAGAGGGACAGAGAGGAAACGTACAGAGACAGACAGGGGTAAAGAGAGGGACAGAGAGGAAACGTAGAGAGACAGACAGGGGTAAAGAGAGGGACAGAGAGGAAACGTACAGAGACAGACAGGGATAAAGAGAGGGACAGAGAGGAAACGTACAGAGACAGACAGGGATAAAGAGAGGGACACAGAGGAAACGTACAGAGACAGACAGGGATAAAGAGAGGGACAGAGAGGAAACGTACAGAGACAGACAGGGATAAAGAGAGGGACAGAGAGGAAACGTACAGAGACAGACAGGGGTAAAGAGAGGGACAGAGAGGAAACGTACAGAGACAGACAGGGATAAAGAGAGGGACAGAGAGGAAACGTACAGAGACAGACAGGGATAAAGAGAGGGACAGAGAGGAAACGTACAGAGACAGACAGGGATAAAGAGAGGGACAGAGAGGAAACGTACAGAGACAGACAGGGGTAAAGAGAGGGACAGAGAGGAAACGTACAGAGACAGACAGGGATAAAGAGAGGGACAGAGAGGAAACGTACAGAGACAGACAGGGATAAAGAGAGGGACAGAGAGGAAACGTACAGAGACAGACAGGGATAAAGAGAGGGACAGAGAGGAAACGTACAGAGACAGACAGGGGTAAAGAGAGGGACAGAGAGGAAACGTACAGAGACAGACAGGGATAAAGAGAGGGACAGAGAGGAAACGTACAGAGACAGACAGGGATAAAGAGAGGGACAGAGAGGAAACGTACAGAGACAGACAGGGGTAAAGAGAGGGACAGAGAGGAAACGTACAGAGACAGACAGGGATAAAGAGAGGGACAGAGAGGAAACGTAGAGAGACAGACAGGGATAAAGAGAGGGACAGAGAGGAAACGTAGAGAGACAGACAGGGATAAAGAGAGGGACAGAGAGGAAACGTAGAGAGACAGACAGGGATAAAGAGAGGGACAGAGAGGAAACGTACAGAGACAGACAGGGATAAAGAGAGGGACAGAGAGGAAACGTACAGAGACAGACAGGGATAAAGAGAGGGACAGAGAGGAAACGTACAGAGACAGACAGGGATAAAGAGAGGGACAGAGGGGAAACGTACAGAGACAGACAGGGATAAAGAGAGGGACAGAGAGGAAACGTACAGAGACAGACAGGGATAAAGAGAGGGACAGAGAGGAAACGTACAGAGACAGACAGGGGTAAAGAGAGGGACAGAGACAGAGGGAACTGATAGGAGGACTTTGATGCAGATAACTTGTTTTTTTCTAATACAAAACACCAAATAAAGCGTTACAGCACATTAACCCATTGAGGACCAGTTCAGTGCATTGTGACGCAAAAGCTTTGCACACCCCTCTGGTCCATAAGGGGTTAATACAATGACGCATATGTCAAAAACAGAAGTATATCACGTACTGTCAGAGAGACTAACTGCGCCATAAGGAACAAACAACCACTCGATTTGATTGAAAAGGGGATTTTAACCCCTTGAATGCCAGAGAGGTCTTGTTGTGTGTTGGAGAGCTCTAAATCTGTGAGTCTGTGGTTCACGGGTAAACCAACTGCGCTGCAGGGTCCCCCCAAAATTACTCCAAATTCCCATGGATGCAAGAAGGGGGATTTTAACACTTTGAGTGCCAGAGGAGTACTCAACGCATTGCTTTGCAATGCATTGCGTACCCCTCTGGCACTCAAAGGGTTAACCCATTTTTATTTGACCCCAGAATTCCTCCAATTTTACCTTGTGTGTATGATCTTTATTAAGCAATGCGTTGCATACCCCTCTGGCACTCAAAGGGTTAACCCACTGTTTATTTGTCCCCAGAATTCCTCCAATTTTACCTGGTGCGTATGATCATTTTTTGTCTCCTGTGGTGCAGCTGGCCTGCTCCAGAATGACTCCACTTCATGCCTATGACTCTGATTTTTCTCCATTATTGATTGTATACATATGTCTCAAAGCTGCTGTAACTATTTATTAACACTTTAAAGTGACAGTCACCCTCCTTTTGGTCTTTAAATATTCCCTAAGTGCATAATCTGTAAAGTCAAACCGCTTAGACATTGTATTATTATTTTTTGGTCCTCGCTTATCTTTTTCCACTCTTACATGCCTCACATCGAGCTTCCTGGATCTGTTTCCAGACAGCTTTCTGCAAGGGACCGTGAAAGCCTGGAGAGAGATGGAATATTAAAGCGGAACTACCACCCCTGTTCAAATTTGCCTCAAATAATTACCCATCTGGCGACTAGCTGCTCAATAGTGCTAGTCGCCAGAATTATTACCGCGTTACTGAGAATTCTATAGTGCTCCAGGACTGACACGCAGGAAACTGCGCAGACATCTTTCCATAGTGATGTCTGCGCGCCTGCACTGTCAGTCCCTTTTGGAGCTGACCGGCTCCTAGCAACGCCTCCTAGAGCCGGCTGGGACTGGCAGCGCAGGCGGGCAGAGTCACTATACATAGATGTCTGCTCTCCTTCCTAGGCTGACCAGACATCACCTTTAACTGGGGACACATAGGAAATAGGCATATTACAGGACTGCACTGACATCAAAGCAGCCCTGCAGTGTGCATTTTTCCTATGCGTCCCCGGTTAAAGGTGAGGTCTGGTCAGCCTACTCCTTCCTGCCTGTCAGTCCGGGAACACTCTATAATTCTCAATAACCAGTATAATAATTCTGGCGACTAGCGCTATTGACATACCTGGGAAATTTTTATTGTTGTCTCCCTGGAGGGGAGTCCTCTGCTGCCATGGATCGTATGAAGAATGACGCGTATCACGTCAAAAAGGGGCGGGTCTTAACGCGAATGCCGGGGGAGGGCTTAAAAGAAGGATGGGGGGAAGGCGCTACATCGGGGGAAAAAGTGGAAGTGAGTAGAGTTTCAATAGAAAACTCCCCACATCCGGAGGACTCAGCCTCTGCCCCGGAGACCTGGTAAAGCAGTGCCAAAACCGGAGTCTGTGGGGCAAATTCGGACAGTTCCCAAGTACGGCTATTAGGGGTGCACCGAAATTTCGGCGGCCGAAATGTTTAGGCTGAAAATGGCATTTTTGGCAAAAAGCCTAAATAAAAAAATGGCCGAAAAGGGGCGCCGAAACAAGTGAAGTAAAATCTGCAGCACAGCACTCGGATGCGCTTCAGCTGCAGCACACGGAGGCTCTAAACAAGAACAGCAGTGATGTATGTGGCTGTGCTGGTGATGTCCCCGTGTGCTGCAGCTGAGGCGCATCCGAGTGCTGTGCTGCAGATTTTACTTCACTCGTTTTGGACTCCCCCACCCGGCACCGCAATACATACAGGTCTGTGCGGTCTTCAGCACAGACCTGTAGCTACTGAGCTCCCTTGCCGCCGTTTAGTAATGCAGACATGACATAATCTCCCAGCGCTCTGCATTACTATAGAGAACAAACTGGAGCTCCAGCAGCTACAGGTATGTGATGCGGGGCAAGTTGGAGCTGATGCGGGGGCAACTTGGAGCTGATGGGGGGCAAGTTGGAGCTGATGGGGGCAAAGTGGAGCTGGTGGAGGGCAAGTTGGAACTTGGAGCTGATGGGCAAAGTAGAGCTGGTGGGGGCAAGTTGGAGCTGATGGGGGGCAAGTAGAGCTGGTGGGGGCAAAGTGGAGCTGATGGGGGGCAGGTTGGAGCTGATGGGCAAAGTAGAGCTGGTGGGGGAAGTTGGAGCTGATAGGGGCCAAGTTGGAGCTGATGGGCAAAGTAGAGCTGAAGGGGGGCAAGTTGGAGCTGATGGGGGGCAAGTTGGAGCTGATGGGGGGAAAGTGGAGCTGGTGGAGGGCAAGTTGGAGCTGATGGGGGGCAAGTTGGAACTTGGAGCTGATGGGCAAAGTAGAGCTGGTGGGGGCAAGTTGGAGCTGATGGGGGGCAATTTAGAGCTGGTGGGGGCACTTTCTCTTCTATATTTTTTGTTTCTTTTGTTAGGCATCGCCCTATAAATTAAAAAAAGTAATTTTTCGGTTTCGGATTTTGGCAGAGTGCATCCTGAAGTTTCGGTTCAGAATTTTCATTTCGGTGCACCACTAATGGCTATTGAGTAGCTGGTCACCAGATGGGTATTTGGGGAAGATTTGAACAGATACACTGTAGAAAAGGCAGCGATACAAAGTAGGAAAGACGCATCGCTGCAGGTTTAGTGTTACAATGTATCTTTTTTTTTTTTACGTTGTATCACTGTTGCTGCTTTCTCAGAACGCGGTCTGGAAACAGATCCAGGGAGAGACGCATAAAAGCGTGACACGGAAAAGTGCAAAAGAATAGTTTGAAGAAGAAAAAAGAAATAATAAAAAGTCTAGGCAATTTGACTTTACATATTACACACTTTCAGGAAATGTAAAAGTCAAAAAAAGGAGGTTGACTGTCACTTTAAGGAATCTCCAGTCAAACACAAGAAAAGGTTAGCAGGACTGTGAATCAGATTCCTCCCATGGAGAGAGAAAGGTGAGATTGGGTGATGGGGGAGGGGGTGATCCTGCCTCTTGCATACTAGCACCTCTCACCCCCCCTCCCCCTCCCTCACCTAATATATACTGTATTATTTGGATATTAGATCGCTTCTCCATGGTGACGGTCGCTGGCTGGTGGCGGCAGCCTCAGTTTGGGGAATTAGACTCACCCCAGGCTCTAGGCCTGGCTGATCCGGGGGGGGGAGGGGACTGATTGATTAGGGGATAGAGAGAAGACTATCTGATTAATCATTGAAGTGCTAGAGGGGTATGAAACACAGTTGATTAGGGGGGAAATAGACAGATGACCCCCTGATTCACCCTCCGAGGACCACCGAGCATGCAACACATTTGATAACGGGGGAAGCAAGAGACGACTATCTGATTAACCAACTGAGCGCCATGTCGGTGCGCAATGCTTTGCTTGCAATGCATTGCACTGCCTTCTGGCATTCCAAACACTTAAAAATGTAATAACCATTGAACATTTAACTCTTTGAATGCCAGAGTTGTAATGCATTGGATACATCTGACACGCAAAGGGTTAACAGTGAGATTGAAGGGAAGAAGACGTCTGGATTACAGCAGGTGTAGTCCGTTGCTGGATCTTAAGCAGTTGGCTCGTTGGGGATGTTGGGAGTTATCGTCACCAACAGCTGGAGGGCCTGCAGACATCCGGTTACACAGCACCCCCACCCACAAGAGGGGTCTCTTACCTCTACTTACTAAATAGAGAATGACCCCTTTCTGTGTGCATCAGTTCTCTTTACAGAATACCATTATTATCCTTTATTATATAGCGCCATCCTATTCTGCAGCTCTGTACAATAGAGAATAGACATACAGAGACATTAAAGGGATAGTAATACTTTAATATTGCAAAGTTGTTTTCATCAGGCGGCTCTGCAGCTGAGCCGAGATCGAGTTAGTGAAAAAGAATTATTTCACTGAAACAGTTTTGTACATGTGCTTGGTTTGTAAGCACACGTAGAAGACCGTTTCAGTGAAATAATTACTAACGCAATCTCTGCTCAGCTGCAGAGCCGCCTGATGAAAATAAGACCGGATATCCCTGCAGTCAGTACAACGCTGACTTCAGGGAAGGGGGGGGGGGACTTTGCATTCTGTTATCTCTCAAACCATAAAGGTTTGAGAGATGAACCTGGGGGCAATTCAGTTATTTTTGAAATAGCTACAATATGGGGAATAGTAATATTAAAGTATTACTATCCCTTTAAACAGTACAAATGAAGCATAGAAAACACAAGGATCAGAGGGCCCCCTGCTGGTGAGAGCTTACAGTGTTGAGTAGGGCTGTCCAAGTTCAGTCCTCAAGGGATGTAAGGATTTCCTTGATTAAGCACAGGTGAACCAATCAAAATGAATGCGCCACTGATTAACTCGCCTGTGATATTGTGAGATCGGATAAAGGATTAACTCTTTGAGTGCCAGAGGGGTACACAATGCATTGCAAAGCATTGTGTATATCATATACTACTGCCCATAACACCCATATATTAACTCGATTTCTCAAATTGAGATTTTCTATGCATAATTTGACCAAGATATGTTCGAGGTTGCCTGCCAAGTTAAAGGGACAGTAATACTTAAAATGTAAAAAAGTAAATGTTGTAGGGTTTATCCCCCTGAGTAAAAAAGGTCACTCCGACTGTTGAAAGGTGTTTTATTCAACAGTTATTACAGCTCAAATATGATTTTTTAGGTGCAATATCACAGTGGCCTGAAATTGTATAGTGGCACTGTTGCTACACCATCCTATGGACAGCTCTGGTCACTGTACAGTTTCAAGCCAATGTGATATTGCACCCCAAAAAAATCATGTTTGCGCTGTAATAACTTTTGAATAAAACACCTTTCAGCAGTGGAAGTACCCTTGTTTTACTCAGGGGGGATAAACCCAACAACATATATTTTTTTTACATTTTACTTATTACTATCCCTTTAAGGTATCCCATTTTAGGTAATCCTATAACGGCATTAACCCTCTGATATGGTAAAATGTATTAGATAGGGCATGCTTAAAATGGTGTGCCTTGGTGTGGCAGGCAAACGTGAAAATATTTTGGCCAAACTATGCAACGAAAAACTCATTTTGAAAAAAGTGAGTTAATATGTATATGGGTGTTATAAGCAGAAATGTATGATAATTTATAATACACACTATGTCTAATGCCTTACTTATTTGTAGCTCAAAAGTTATTCAGCTCTAAAGATCCCCTCCTGCCCCTTTATGGTCACCTCCCTCTGATTCTCAGATCTGGTTGTGCGACTTCAGTAAGTATAAGGGAAACCCTGCACCCCTTAAGAAAGGAACGCAGGATTTCCCTTTGCCTATTGAAGTTTGTCCCACCCTGCAGTCGTCCGGACCAGCCTGCAGCTTCCTGGTGACGTGGAAAGAAGGGGTGGGAAGGATCTTTAGCGCTGAATAACTTTTGAACTACAAAGAAATAAGATCTTTGACATAACACATTGTGTTAAAGGAGCAGTAAACTTTTTTTTATGAAAAATATATATTGTAGGGATTTTCCTATTGAGTAAAATAAGGGGACTCCCACTGCCGAGAGATTTATATTTCCAGAGTTATTACAGTTTAAAGCAATGTTATTTTACATTAGCAGTGCCCCCCTCTAGTGGTCAAATTCTAATTAGATTTCCTGTTAGATTCTAATGGAGAGAAAAGTCAGGAAAGTCAGAGACATACACTTCTCCATAGAATGTGATAGAAACTGCTGAGTCACTTCCTGTCAGTTAGAACTATCAGGAAGTAAACACAGTAAATCTACTTCCTATCAGTTAGAACTATCAGGAAGTAATCACAGTAAATCCACTTCCTGGTTATTTAAACTGCTATAATTTTTGAATAAAACATCTGACAGCGATGGTAGTGACCTTGTTTTATTCAGCAGGAAAAGCTCTATAAAATATGTGTTTTCATAAAAAAAAGTTTACTGCTCCTTTAATATTAATATACAGAAGACCTGGCGAAAGTATTTTAAAGAGGCATTACTATCACTTTAATTTGGGGATTTGTGGAGGGTCCTCTCATTCCTCACTACACTTCATGCATTGTTCAGTCAGGTTATTTATTTATTTGCATGTGTATATTAGGGTGTTTTAATACTGTGAGATTTTCTTTCATTCCTTTGTTCCATCACTTGTTTCTGAGTCCATCTGTGCTGGCTATGTTGGCACTTCACAAATAAAGTATAATAATCTTGATTACTCTGTCTAGCATTACCTCTCTGTTCTAAGTACTCCAGTTATAAATCCAGTTATTTATTCTACTAAATAGCATTACCACCTACCTTCAACTCATGTTTTTTGTCTCCTACTACTGCTAGATTGTAAGCTTTCTCCACTTGTTTGGTCTATAAATAAATGTCACGTTGAGGCTGGTGTCATTGTCATTTTATTTGTTTCAGAGTCAGTCATCACCTTATCCTAACTAATTAATCCCCCTGTCTTAGTTTTAAGAGGATCAATATCACGCTTTATCTTTCTGCCATTTATATACTTATAAACTTTTTTAGGCTTTGTCTTCCTCTCTTTTGCAATTCCTTTCTCATTTTCAGTTTTGTGTAGTTTAATTGCTTGTTAGCAAAGTCTATTGCATTCTTTAAATATTTTTAAACGATGCATCTGAACCTTCTGACTTAAGCAATTTAAGAAGAGATGGAAGTCTATACGGAAGTAGCTACAGCCCAGACTTTGTAAGTTAAATTTACACGAAATCAAAACTTTAAATAAAAAATGAAGACCATTTTTGTAGTATTTGATATGTAGCCTAACTATTTAAGCGATGTTGGCCATAGGTGACACATCCACTTTAAATTGTGAAATGCTACATACACTTGTGGAACTGTATAAGTAAACAGTCATTCAAAATAAGATGAAAATAAAAAAAATAAGAAGTAAATGAATTAGACTCGACCTATTATACACGTTCAGAATATGTGATGTCAAAAGAAAGTTGGCTTTCACTTTAAATGTGACTTATAGACCCTTGAATGCTAGCAGTGCATTGGAGACCTGCCTAGCATTCAAGGGGTTAACGCTTTGAATGCCAGTGGGGGTGAGCAATTAATTGCATGCCCCTCTGGCACGGAAAGGGTTAAAAGTCACTCCGTGTCTGTGAGTATCCCCCCCCTTGTAACAGCTTCATGGAATATGCTGGTGCTTTAAAAATAAGACATGTTAACCCCTTAAGGACCACAGACTTTTTTTTTTATCCATGACCTCCCTGGCACATCATTGGTCCTTATCACATGTTGGATCCATGACGCGCCAGGACCGTCATGGGTCCTTAAGGGGTTAATAAATATAATACTCGGGGAAGCACTGAATCCAGCATTCAGGTCGATATAAACGTTTTGTTTGGTGCCAATTATAAGACTTTTGGCAACAGGCAAAAGGGTGGTATGTTTCCCCCAGAACAGGTGGCAAGTCATACCTGATCTCCCCCACTAACGGAGGGGCGGGGATGAAAACCACTCACTGCACGGTTGCACTAGTTGTTGCACCGCCCTGCAAAGCACATTTTATGTGTTCTGCTTTAACCCCATAACAACCAGTCGCCGCACCTCGCATACCTTGGCCATTGGTAGCTGCTTGGCGCCCACCTCGGATCGTACCTGGGCCCATGTTGGGGAGCCATCTAGGAGAGTAGGTCCAATGGATGGACATATGACCCATATGTAGGGGTGGCCACAGTCCCGCACATCCAGGACCTTCCTGGTGGTGGTGGTGGTGCTACAGCAGGGTGGTGATAATGTCCAGAGGAGGACAGCTGCATCAACCTCTCGAGGTACATCCAATCCTGATGATGATAGTGGGGGGGTGATCAGGTGGTGGTGTAGCTGGTGCAGGAGGTGGTGGTGCAGCTGGTGCAGGGGATGGTTCTGGACCATGGGTCATTTTTTTTTTTTTTTTTTTTGTGCACTGGATTCCAGAGTTCTCGACTGGCATACAGCTGTGCAGGGACCCAGGAATTCCATGACGTGTTAGGGCCATCACCGTTCCTTAAGTGCCAGAACGGGTGGGACTATCCTGGTATGTCCAGTGTCGTTAAGGGTTTAAGGACCTGAGATCATAGGGGTAGATTCCAGTTAAGGTCCATATAGAGGATGTTCAGCGCACCGGCACACATTACTGATCACGTGTGCCGGCTCACTGAATGGCAGTCTGATAGTGACCGCTCTTGTCTTGGAGTGGACAATTTGAGACTTTGCTAGTGCCCACAGCTTTCACGCAGGAGCGACACGAGCACAAAATATGTGACATTTCAGGACCATTACCGGTCCTTTAGGCAAGGGAAACCAGTGACATCCTGACATGTCACCAGTCCTTAATCGGTTAAGGGGGATGGGTTTTTTACCTCAGATCAAGGATTCTAAGCTCTAGTACTTGGGAAACATTAGCAGGTCAGATTTTCAGAATATTGCCACTTAAAGGAGCAGTAAACTTTTTTTTTATTAAAAATAATAAATATATAGTAGAGCTTTTTCTGTTGAGTAAATCAAGGGTACTCCCACTGCTGAAAGATGCATATTTCCAGTTTAAACTCTTGTTTTTTTAATTTAACAGTGCCCTCTAGTGGTCAGATTCCAGTCAGTTATTCTATTGCATTCTCTGTGAGAGGTGAGTCACTGACAAACAGTTCTCCATAGAATGTGGTAGAAACTGCTGAGTCACTTCCTGTCAGTTTGAACTCTCGGGAAGTAATCACGCTGTAATTCACTTGGTAAAAATTCGAACTGTTATAACCTTTGAATAGAACAACTGAAGGTGGTGGGAGTGTTCTTGTCTTACTCTGTATGAAAAGCCCCATACCATATAGGTTTTCAGAAAAATAAGTTTAATGCTCCTTAAAGGGATAGTAATACTTCGTTTTATTTTTATTTTATTTTGTAGGCATTAAAAAAACATGAAGAGCGATATAAGTCTTATCTCTCAAACCTTTATGGTTTGAGAGATATTCACAAGCAAAGTTTCCCCCTCCCGCCCCTTTTACCTAGTGTAAGCCTTCTCTTCTCAGATGTGGAATGCAGTCCATAGACCAGACAGATAACAGAAGGGGACAATCTTCTTCCTATGAGAACAATGAAAGCCCTGCACCCCTTGATAAATTGTTCAGGTTTTTCCCTTATCTTAATTGAAGATTGTCCCTCTCTGCAGTCTACCTGGGCATCTCCCTTCTGCTCTGGCTGAACAGTGTTACATCAGTAAAAGGGGTGGGAGGGGGACACTTTGTAATTGAATTACTCTTGAACTACAACTGTGAAAGAACTGAAATAACACTCTCCAAAGTCCAAATACTATGATGATTAACCCCTTAGTGACGGCCGCGTGCAGACGCGGCCGTCACTTAACGTCCGTCTAACTTTTTTTTTTTTTTTTTTTAAACAGAATCCGGAGTCCCCGAACGGCGTGCAGCCGCTCGGGGATCCGGATTTCCTGGACGTACATGTACGTCCTCTGTCACTAAGTGACACCCACAGAGGACGTACATGTACGTCCATTGTCACGAAGGGGTTAATTAGAGCTGCTTTTATTATGAAACATTACTATCCCTTTAAGCACAGGTGGGTTACGGTAATCATAATAACTGAGCTACAGATTAACCACATGTAATCAAGCAGAGATATACTGAAAACTTGCAATGTTGGTGTGGTCTGAGGACCAATGATGAGAATCACTGAATTAGGCTTTTTTTTAGTTTATCTGGTGCTTTTGATCCTGAAGGCACCCACACCTGTAGGAACTTAGAAATGCAGCAGGCTTTGGCCTAGTCAATTCCTGAATGAGAGACCTCTTGGGAATACAAGATGCTGTAGGTTAAATATCTGCCAATCCACAGTGGACCAGTGTTGCAGATTGTATCTTCAGCTTGGCATGCCGAGGAGGCCTTAGTCTTTCGGTGAATTGACATACCCACTTCTGGCAGTTGTTTTATTCAAAAGTTATAACTGTTCAAACTGTAAGGAAGTGCTTTGAAACTGACAGGAAGTGACAAAGCAGTTACTCTCACATTCTATGGTGAACTGTACCAGACTCATCTTTCCCAGAGAATGCAATAGAATAACTGTCATGATACCAAGTGTAGTGTAAGTGAACTGTCTGGACACCAGAGGGCACTTTTCCTGTAAAAACAATATTCAAAAGCTTATAACTTTGGAACAAAATACCCCCTTGTTTTGCTCATCAGAAAAGCCCTGAAATATATATATTTTTATAATACATTTTTAACATTCTTTTACTATATCAATGCAAACATATGTTCCCACTCATTAATGAACTGAAAATAGACTATCTCTATACCATTCATTTCCAGTATATTTATTTATTTTAAAAAAATAATAATAATTTGTCTCATTCATCGGAAGCCTAAAATAACGGATTCTTGGGCACCTTTAACCCATTAATGGCAGAATGCATTGCACACCCCTCCGGTTAAAGGAGCAGTACACTTTTTATATGTTATGTTCAAGGGCTTTTGCTTTCAAGTAAATTAAGAATACTTATAATGCTAGAAGTTGCTTAGTTCAAAAATTGGTACAGATCAAATGTACTCTTTTAAATTAAACTGCAATTCTACATTATGGTCACCAGGTGGTGCTGTTTATATCCCTTATATTAATAACTGTGAAAAGCCACTTTCTTTGAATCAAGCACTCAAGCTCTTTCTATTGGACACCACCAGTTGGCTGATCCTATATAATAATTCGCTAGGATGTTTGTCTCGATGCAATCATGCGCAATAGAGTCCGTGTGTGTTTGGGCAGTCTCTACTGCACATGATTGCTTCGCGTGAGTGAGGCGACGCAAGACTGCATAGCGTGGAGCAGTGAGGCAGCGGCCTCTTAACCCTTTGAGTACCAGAGGGGTACGCTACGCATTCGTTGTGTACCCCTCTGGCACTCAAAGTGTTAACATTACCTGTACCTTGGCCTGTATATACGGGCTTTTACACTAGTTTGCTAATAATTTGTGTAAGAAATAAAAAGTTTGAGCTGTAATAAAGTTTAAATGAAATATTTCCCAGTAGTCAGAGCACCCTAGTTTTTTCCAAGCAGGAAGAGTATTTTGACATATTTTTTTCATAAAGACAGTGTACTTCTGCTTTACAGTAGATTTTAACCCTTTGAAGGCCAAAGGCATACTCTCTGGCACTCAGAGGGTTAAAGTGTCAGTCAAGCTCCCCTGTCCTTGTATGTTCTGCAAGTGTATAATATGTAAAGATAAACTCATTTTTATTATTTTTTTTTTCCATCTTCACCTATCTTTTAATCCTTTTAGTCCCTCACAGTGAGCTCACTCTGTTTCTGCTTCCAGACAGTTTTCTGTCGTGGATGGTTAAAGCAAATATAGTGATACAATATAACACTATCACTTGCAGCAGAAATGCTTTCCTCCAGTCTATTAAATGCACTTAGTGCTGTAGGGATAGTGTTACACTGTATCACTGTCTCTGCCATCAGAGTCCCTGGTAGAAAGCTCCTCGCTATAAATCCTCCTCCTACTGCTCCAAATAACCCCTCCCTATAGTTCCTATTTCTCCCTATAATTCCTCCTATCGTTTCATATAACTCCTCCCTATAACTCCTCCTATTTCTCCCATATAACTCCTCCTATTACTGCATATAACTCCTCCATATAACTCCTCGTACTGTCCCATATAACTCCTCCCTGTAACTCCTCCCACTGGTCCATATAACTTCTCCTATTGTTCCATATAACTCCTCCCTATAACTCCTCCTATTTCTCCATATAACTCCTACTATTGCTCTATATAACCCCTCCATATAACTCCTCCTACTGCACCATATAACCCCTCCCTATATCTCCTTCTATTGCTCCATATAACTCCCCCTGTTGCTCCATATAACTCCTCCCTATAACTCCTCCTATTGTTCCATATAAATCCTCCCTATATCTCATCCTATTGTTCCATATAACTCCTCCCTATAACTCCTCCTATTGTGCCATATAACTCCTCCCTATAACTCATCCTATTGTTCCATATAACTCCGCCTGTAACTCCTCCTATTGTTTCATATAACTCCTCCCTATAACTCCTCCTATTGTTCCATATAACTCCTCCCTATAACTCCTCCTATTGTTCCATATAACTCCTCCCTATAACTCCTCCTATTGTTCCTTATAACTCCTCCCTATAACTCCTCCTATTGTTCCTTATAACTCCTCCCTATAACTCCTCCTATTGTTCCATATAACTCCTCCCTATAACTCCTCCTATTGTTCCATATAACTCCTCCCTATAACTCCTCCTATTGTTCCTTATAACTCCTCCCTATAACTCCTCCTATTTCTCCCATATAACTCCTCCTATTACTGCATATAACTCCTCCATATAACTCCTCGTACTGTCCCATATAACTCCTCCCTGTAACTCCTCCCACTGGTCCATATAACTTCTCCTATTGTTCCATATAACTCCTCCCTATAACTCCTCCTATTTCTCCATATAACTCCTACTATTGCTCTATATAACCCCTCCATATAACTCCTCCTACTGCACCATATAACCCCTCCCTATATCTCCTTCTATTGCTCCATATAACTCCTCCTGTTGCTCCATATAACTCCTCCCTATAACTCCTCCTATTGTTCCATATAAATCCTCCCTATATCTCATCCTATTGTTCCATATAACTCCTCCCTATAACTCCTCCTATTGTGCCATATAACTCCTCCCTATAACTCATCCTATTGTTCCATATAACTCCGCCTGTAACTCCTCCTATTGTTTCATATAACTCCTCCCTATAACTCCTCCTATTGTTCCATATAACTCCTCCCTATAACTCCTCCTATTGTTCCATATAACTCCTCCCTATAACTCCTCCTATTGTTCCTTATAACTCCTCCCTATAACTCCTCCTATTGTTCCTTATAACTCCTCCCTATAACTCCTCCTATTGTTCCATATAACTCCTCCCTATAACTCCTCCTATTGTTCCATATAACTCCTCCCTATAACTCCTCCTATTGTTCCTTATAACTCCTCCCTATAACTCCTCCTATTTCTCCCATATAACTCCTCCTATTACTGCATATAACTCCTCCATATAACTCCTCGTACTGTCCCATATAACTCCTCCCTATAACTCCTCCTATTGTTCCATATAACTCCTCCCTATAACTCCTCCTATTGTTCCTTATAACTCCTCCCTATAACTCCTCCTATTGTTCCATATAACTCCTCCCTATAACTCCTCCTATTGTTCCATATAACTCCTCCCTATAACTCCTCCTATTGTTCCATATAAATCCTCCCTATAGCTCATCCTATTGTTCCATATAACTCCGCCTGTAACTCAATATAACTCCTCCCTATAACTCCTTCCATTGCTCCATGCAACCTATTCCTATAACTCCTCCTATAACGCTTTCTTTTGCTTTATCTCATGGATAGTCAATCGTTTAACCTTCAGTTGTAGGGAGCTACCATCATCCCCAGCTAGCCAGCAGCGGGTTGGGGATGTTGTTAGTTGTAGTCCCCAACAGCTGGAGATCTGTATGACTGACTATCCTTGTCCTATATAACCCAAAACAAGCACAAAACAACCCTTAGAGAGTAGCACCTGAGTAGCAGTAATCCACCCCCATGATAACAGGTATAACCCTGGACCCTCATTCTCTAGTACCTGCCATACAAGCAGATGTCACCCAGTCTCAGTTGACAGTCTCAGATTGGTTGTGTTGCGCTTCCTCTTGTTGTGCATTAGAATGTGAAGGTGACATTGCAGTAATACCTGCCACTAGGACTGTTTTATGTGAAGTCTTCCTAGCTTTGTGTACAAGACTCTTATTTCTGGTCCAGTAGGAACACGTTGTTTTATATGTTTATTTGCCTTATATAACCCTCCTCCTATCGTTCCTTCTACTGCTTCCTATAAGCCTGCTGTCATTAGGACCCTTTGTCCATACACAGGACTGACCCTTTAATTAGGGTGACCACATTTCCATTCTGCTATTCAGGGACACTGCAGGGACAAGAACAGCAGAGTACTTGTCATCGGCTTTAGTGCATCTAAACGGGAGACGTCACTCTACTTCGCTGCACATCATTTCACAACCTGCTCCTTCTCTGGTGCACCACAGAGTTCTGAACACTAGAGGGAGAACTTCCCATTGACTGCTGTGACAGGAAGCAATGCTTGTGGTGGGCATCAAGATAACGTACATCGTGCCCAAAACCATAGACTGCAACAATCTGCAACAAAATTGTAGTGTTTGATGTCAGGATCAAGGGTCAGTTTTCTCTTTAGTGTTAAGAGCTCTGCCTAGCAGCCATTTTCTTGTAGCCCAGCAGAGGCATCAATTCCTGTCACAGTAGAAGACGGCCAGTTCTCCATCTAGTGTTGAGAACTTTGGAGTCTTCATTCCTTCACTTTGTATTGTCACAAAAGGTGCCTGCCCGGGACATGGGACACAAATATAAAATCCAGGACTGTCCCAGCCAATCCGGGACACTTGGTCACCCCTACCTTTAACCCATTAAATGTGTCTCTCTTGTTAGGGTCCCTGTCCTCCTACCTGCATTGTCTGCCTGTCCCAGTGAAAGTGTCAGTAAGTCCCTGTTTCTCTCTGGATGGATCACCCTTTGCTGCAGTTTGGAGACAGTTCCACACAATGAATAATTCATCCAGCACCTGAATCTCTTTATGCAGCAAATGCAATTTTCTGTTTCCTTTGAGCTCCAATCAGTTGTCCCCCAGGAATTTATTAAGTAGAAGGCAGTCATTCTGTACCAGACCTTTGTATCCACCAGAAGATATATGTACTCACTTACACTTGTGTAGGTAACGCACGTTTCGCTCCCCAAATGCATAATCTTACATTTACGTATGTTGAACCTCATCTAGTAATGTGGATGGCAGAGGGAAATCTAAGCATAGATTAGTGAGATAAATATGCATATGTGTGTGTGGTATAAATATGGTGATAGACTACTGTGACTTGGCAGAAAATCTAGTAACAGGCCCCAGAGCAAAAACTTTATTTATCTCCCTCTACATGAACACGTCTGATTCCATCTTCAGTACACCCTAATGTGTTCATTATATAGCACAAACTAGGCATATATATTAAAGAGATAGTCGTGCAAAATATATATTGTAGGGTTTATCCCCCTGAGTAAAACAAGGGTACCCCCAGTGCTGACAGGTGTTTTATTCAAAAGTCATTACAGTTCAAACTTGAATTTATTTTAGCTGCACTAACACAATGGCCTGAACTTGTACAGTGCGCAGTTTCTACACCATCCAGTGGAGATTTATGGTCAGCTGACCAGAGCTGTCCATAGGATGGTGTAGCAACAGCGCCACTGTCCAATTTCAGGCCACTATGATAGTGAATCTAAAAAAATGAAAGTTTGAGCTGTTTTGAATAAAACACCATTCTGCAGTGGTAGTACCCTTATTTTAGTCAGGGGGAATAAACCCTACAACATGTTTTTTTACATCTTAAGTATTATTATCCCTTTAACCCCTGAAGGACCCATGACGGACCTGGCATGTCATGGAATTCAGGGCTCACTGCACGCCATTCGGAGAGCCCTGAATCCGATAGTGCAAAAAAAAAAAAATGCTTTGTGGTCCTTAAGTGCTGGCCTTGCAGCCGCGGGGCCGGTTCTTAAGGGGATAATATAGTTTTCAAATATATATATATATATATATATATATATATATATTTAAATTAATGTGAAAATTTCACTTCAAACTGGCTAGGTAGGTGTCCTTCATGCAGCAGTCAGATCTATCTGAAATGTCCTGGATACATGGATATCTAATCAGGGTTGCCTCTAGGCCTCAGTACATAGAAGCATAGATTTTGATGTGTAATTACACGTGCAATCTTACATACTTCTGACAACAGATGTGTCTATCCCAGGAATTTTTGAATCCACAAAAAATATTAGTCCTTAGCCCCTCTGCTGGGAGAAGCTTCCATGAGTCTATCATGCTTTCTATAAAGTAGCTCTCAAAGGGATAGTAACCTCGAAAAACAGTACAGGCGAATTTATAGGTACAATTAAAACATACTTACTGCCCTCATTCCCATCTCTCAAACCGTTATGATTTGAGAGATGTAATAAAATAAAGACCTCCGTTCCCTCCCCCTTCTCATGCGTCCGCTGTATAGCGGATATCATGAGTTCCTGCTTCTGGGACCTGACGGCGGATCTTCAGGAGCGCTGTCATTGAGATATATAACTATAATTACTACATCGGTATGGTCTATGACGTGTGCCTGGCTTGCAAGCACATGTTGTAAACCATTACAATGAAGTAATTTTAGTTAGATATCCCGATGTCAACACTCCTGAAGAGCAGCCTAAAGTCGGTCGACCGGATTCTGCCTCTGACAGCTTTAGAGCTCCTCAGGCAGAAAGGGGATGGAATGGAGACCTTTATTTTATTATATCTCTCAAACCATAATGGTTTGAGAGATGGGAATGAGGGCAGTAAGTATGTTTTAATTGTACCTATAAATTTGCCTGTACTTTTTTTTTCGAGGTTTCTATCCCTTTAAATTACCTCTGAATTTCACTCTCTAACGTTACATCATGATTTCTTATAATAATATTCCTCTTTTTCTGTAAAATGCTTCCCTCCACGATTATATAAAATTCCTTATGATATAATGATTTCTATCATATCGCACGCCGCCTTCCATTCTTCCAAGCTATACATATTAAGTTCTTTGAGTCTATCCTGGCGTCTACCCTGGTGCTCCAAGTCATGAAAACCATGCATCATTTAAGTGGCTCTTCTTTGAACTGTCTCCAGTTTAATACTGTCCTTCTGAAGATGTGGTCTCCAGAACTGTACAAAGTTTAAAGGAGCAGTAAACCTTTTTTATGAAAAAATATATATTGTAGGGATTTTCCTATTGAGTAAAATAAGGGTACTCCCACTGCCTAGAGATTTATATTTCCAGAGTTATTACAGTTTAAACCCTTGTTTTTTTACATTAGTAGTGCCCTCTAATGGTCAAATTCTAATTAGATTTCCTGTTAGAGTCTAATGGAGAGGAAAGTCAGAAAAGTCAGAGACATACAGATCCCCATAGAATGTGATAGAAACTGCTGAGTCACTTCCTGTCAGTTAGAACTATCAGGAAGTAAACACAGTAAATTCACTTCCTGTCAGTTAGAACTATCAGGAAGTAAACACAGTAAATTCACTTCCTGTCAGAACTATCAGGAAGTAAACACAGTAAATTCACTTCCTGATTATTTAAACTGCTATAATTTTTGAATAAAACATCTGACAGCGATGGGAGTGACCTTCAGCAGGAAATGCTCTGTAAAATGTGTTTTCATAAAAAAGTTTACTTCCTCTTTAAGAAATGCGGGTTCCTAGCTGGTTTGTAGCTCTCGGCTTTCTTAGGAAGCAAAACTGCTTGGTTATTAGGAAGGACACCGCGCAGAGCAATGATGACCCCACTAGGGTTGCCACCTTTTCTTCAAAAAAATACCGGCCATGGCATTCCCTCCATAGACTTAACATTGGACAGCTGCTAATATTTTACCGGCCTGCCGGTAAAATACCGGCTGGGTGGCAACCCTAGACCCCACCAAGCAGTTTGTTGAACTCTTTGGTGTTGCACACAGTGAGCAGCGTTGCCAACCAACTCCAAGGTTTCATCAGTTAAGTACTTGAGCATGGATGCGAGGCAGGCTGAAACTCTGGCTCCCCCACAAGTAGAGCATAACTGGCCTTTCTCTAGAGGTTGGGAACACATCCATGGTGAAATGTAGCCCTGCCCAAGAAGACCGGGTCTTTCCACCTTGCTTGCCCCTACCAGACATTTCGCACTCTGCTATTGGCTGATACTTTAACTCAGACAGGAAAGTCAAAACTACTCTAGGGAGGTTATGCACTAAAGAGGAGAGGACTTCTCCATTGACTCCTCCAGTCCCTCTGCTATTCTATAGAGCACTAAGATCACTCCAATTACAGAAAGCTTAAAGGGATAGTAATACTTAAAATGTTAAAAAAAATATATATATGTTGTAGGGTTTATCCCCCTGAGTAAAACAAGAGTACTCCCACTGCTGAAAGGTGTTTCATTCAAAAGTTATTCATTTTCAAAGTTGAATTTTTTTAGGTGCAATATCACAGTGGCCTGAAATTGTACAGTGGCGCTGTTGCTACACCATCCTATGGACAGCTCTTGTCCCGGGACCATAAATCTCCATAGGATGGTGTAGCAACAGCACCACTATACAATTTTACCAGGAATTTATTCTAACTGTACTGGGATACGAACTCAGGGTATTTGGTTTTTAGAGATAATTACAAGGTCTCTGGGTACAGAAGCTGATTCTCTGGTGGTGATGAGTTTCCTGTGAAAGTCTGTCCGCTTCTCCTCCTTCCCACCCTGTTCCTCTCACTTCTCCTCCTTCCCACCCTGTTCCCTCTCACTTCTCCTCCTTCCCACCCTGTTCCTCTCACTTCTCCTCCTTCCCACCCTATTCCCCCCACTTCTCCTCCTTCTCACCCAGTTCTTCCCTCTTCTCCTCCTTCCCACCCTGTTCCTCTCACTTCTCCTCCTTCTCACCTAGTTCCTCCCTTTTCTCCTCCTTCCCACCCTGTTCCTCCCTCTTCTCCTCCTTCCTACCCTGTTCCTCCCACTTCTCCTCCGTCTCACCCTGTTCCTCCCACTTCTCCTTCTCACCCAGTTCCTCCCTCTTCTCCTCCTTCCCACCCTGTTCCACTCACTTCTCCTCCTTCTCACCCTGTTCTTTCCACTTCTCCTCCTTCCCATCCTGTTCCTCTCACTTCTCCTCCCTCCCGCCCTGTTCCACCCACTTCTCCTCCTTCCCACCCTGTTCCACCCACTTCTCCTCCTTCCCACCCTGTTCCTCTCACTTCTCCTCCTTCTCACCCTGTTCCTCCCACTTCTCCTCCTTCTCACCCTGTCCCTTCCACTTCCTTCCCACTTCTCCTTCTCACCCTGTTCCTCTCACTTCTCCTCCTTCTCACCCTGTTCCTCTCACTTTCCACCCTCTTCTCCTCCTTCCCACCCTATTCGTCCCACTTCTCCTTCCCATCCTGTTCCTGTCACTTTCCGCCCACTTATGCTCCTTCTCACCCTGTTCCTCTCACTTCTCCTCCTTCTCACCCTGTTCCTCTCACTTTCCACCCTCTTCTCCTCCTTCCCACCCTATTCGTCCCACTTCTCCTTCCCATCCTGTTCCTGTCACTTTCCGCCCACTTATGCTCCTTTTCACCCTGTTCCTCCCACTTCCAGCCCACTTTTCCTTCTCATCCTGTTCCTCACACTTCTCCTTCTCACCCTGTTCCTCCCAATTCTCCTCCTTTCCACCCAGTTCCTCCCACTTCTCCTCATTCCCACCCTGTTCCACCCACTTCTCCTCCTTCCCACCCTGTTCCTCCCAATTCTCCTCCTTTCCACCCTTTTCCTTACACTTCTCCTTCTCACCTTGTTCCTCCCACTTCTCCTTCTCACCCTGTTCCTCCCACTTCTCCTCCTTCCCACCCCGTTCATCTAACTTCTCCTTCTCACCCTGTTCCTCTCACTTCTCCTCCTTCTCACCCTGTTCCTCTTACTTCCTGCCCACTTCTCCTCCTTCCAACCCTGTTCCTCCCACTTCCTGCCCACTTCTCCTTCTTTCCACCATGTTCCTCCCACTTTCTGTACACATCTCCTCCTTCTCTCCCTGTTCCTCCCACTTCTCCTCCTTTCCACCCTGTTCCTCCCACTTCCTTCCCACTTCTCCTCCTTTCCACCCTGTTCCATCCACTTCCCGCCCACTTCTCCTCCTTTCCACCCTGTTCCTCCCACTTCCCGCCCACTTCTCCTCCTTTTCACCCTATTCCTCCCACTTCCCATTCTCACCCTGTTCCTCCTACTTCTCCTCCTTCCCACCCTGTTCCTCCTACTTCTCCTCCTTCCCACCCTGTTCCTCCCACTTCCCACCCACTTCTCCTCCTTTTCACCCTGTTCCTCCCACTTCTCCTCCTTCTCACCCTGTTCCTCTCACTTTTCCTCCTTCCCCACCCTGTTCCTCCCACTTCTCCTCCTTCTCACCTTGTTCTGCCTAATTCCCTGACGGCAACATATTGCGGGCTCCAATTTGATGCCTGCAACGTTGTGTACTTACCGTAATGATGCTAGCCATGTAGGGAGTGCCATTTGAGAAGGATACCGTATATGTGTGTGTGTGTGTGTGCTGAGGCAACTATGGGCATGTTAGACTGTGTGCTTGTACGAGTATTATACATGTGTGTCAGACTATTGCTAATTTACTGTGTATATGTAAGTCTGTACATGTTTGTCAGACTGTTGCTGTGTGTATCTGTAAGATCTTACATGCGTCAAACTGGGTGTGACTGTGTGTATGTAAGATTGTGCATATATGTTTGTGTCAGACTGTTGCTGTGTATGTAAGATGAACTCTGTATATATGAGACTGTGCAAGTGTGTGTCAAACAGTGTGTCAGATTGTATGTTTGTATGTGTGCTTGTGTGTCAGATGGTGTATACAGAAGATTGTGTTTGTGTCAGACTGTGTGTAAGACTGTGCATGCGTATATCAGATGGTGTGTATGTAATATTTTATGTGTGTATGTGTTTGTGTTCATGCTTGTGTCAGATTGCGCATATATGTTTGTGACTGTTGCGGTGTGTATATGAATTATACCCCAACGTCGATATAGCAGGGGTACACTGGTTCCCACTTCCAGTACTCTTTCGTTGGTCAGCCACATCGCTGTAGGGTTCCTATTGTGAGTACTCAATTACACAAACAACTATGTGTATGTAAAATTTGTGTTTTTTTATTAACACATTCAAAATTAACAATTATTACGTATCTTAGATCGTAATGATCTTTTTGTGCTCTACGCGTTTCCTGACCACATGTAACTTTATCAAGAGCATGTGTATAATATGATGATACACAAACTCTTGATAAAGTGACATGTGGTCACAAAATGCGTAGAGAGTATATTTATGATTCATTTTAAACTGTTAAATATTTTAATAAAGGAACACAAACTTTATATACACATTGTTGTTTGTGTAATAAAGCACACATAATAGGCTGACCAACTGAAGAGTATTTGAAGTGGGAACCAGTGTACCTGTGCTTCATCAGCACTGGGGTCTAATTCAGTGCTTGCGCTCATACTGTGGATGGCGATTTTCATGCCTATGAAAAAAGTGAGTACCATTCTTATCACTGGAGGTGACTGGTGTTTTTGTTTTTTTTTGTTCAGTATACAGTGGAAGAAACCATTCCATTTTAGTGGCACGAGTGAACCGAACTCAGTGAAATAACAAGAAGTGCACCATCCCGAAATTTTTCTATTTAGGACATTGAGGGGGATTTATAAAAGATGTTCCTAGTACTTTTTAAGGAACGTTCCTTAAGTCCGGCCGATTTTTACATTACTTAAAGCGTTTTTATAAATATGGCGTCATTGCTCTGTTATTAACAACTGAATGCTTAAAGGGATAGTAATACTTCGTTTTATCTTTATTTTATGTTGTAGGCATTAAAAAAACATGAAGAACGATATAAGTCTTATCTCTCAAACCTTTTTGGTTTGAGAGATATTCACAAGCAAAGTTTCCCCCTCCAGCCCCTTTTACCTAGTGTAAGCCATCTCTTCTCAGATGTGGAATCCAGTCCATAGACCAGACAGATAACAGAAGGGGACAATCTTCTTCCTATGAGAACAATGAAAGCCCTGCCCCCCTTGACAGGTTTTTCCCTTATCTTAATTGAAGATTGTCCCTCTCTGCAGTCTACCTGGGCACCTCCCTTCTGATCTGGCTGAGCAGTGTTACATCAGTAAAAGGGGCGGGAGGGGGATACTTTATCATTGAATTACTCTTGAACTACAACTCTGACAGAATTGAAATAACACTCTCCAAAGTCCAAATACTATGATGATTAATTAGAGCAGTTTGTATTATGAAACATTACTATCTCTTTAAGGATAGCATATACCTGCCGTTAATCCTTTGAGTGCCAGAGGGGTAAGCCAAGCAATGTGTTGCATAACCCTCTGGCGCTCAAAAGGTTAAGATTCTGGCGGAAATTCTGTCACAACATTTCTTTATAAATTTGCTAAGCAACTTTTTACAAACTCTTTACTCCATTTCTAAAAAAAAACCCCACATACTACATGGCGTGCAACCCTCCGAAACTGGCGTTCTTAATTTTATACCTATCAAAGAGACTGTTACAGCCATTTCACTGCTTCTTTTTGCTTAACTCCATGTTTATAAATCTCCCCCATTCTCTTTTATTGGCGACTGTAAGCTCACGAGTTTGTTTTTTCTTTTCTAAGGAATGGTATTTTGTGATTTATACAAATATTGTTTTAAAAGTTATTTGCCTATATTTTTTTAATCCACGCTGGTATTTAGCTGCGTTCCTACATTTTTTTTTTGTAAAATGTGTACTGTACCATCTTTCACCCTTATACAATGTTTTATGCTAGTACAGATGTATCTCAGCAGATTAAATGACCCAAATAATTCTCCACCCTGCCTGTCTCAGTAAGACAATATCTCCTCCCAATCTGTCCCATTAATATGACATCATATCCTGTATTCCCCGGTTGCATTGGTCACAGTGACTTGATAAGAGACAGACAAGGTCAGACCTATGAACTTTCAATGTGAACTTAAGCAGGGCCAAGAGAATATATGTGCTACAATGATATAACAAAGTACCACACAAGCGGATTCTTACACATTAACCCTTTAATGAACATAGGGATGTACAACACATTGGTTTGCAGTGTGTTCTGATCATTTACCACTTTAAATGCCAGAGGGATGCAATGCGTACCCTTCTGGCACTCAAAGGGCTTTTAAGGGTTAAAGAGGCAGTAAACTCTAATTAGGAAAACATATACATTGTAGGAACACAGGATACAAAGCGCTCTTATGAAAAGCAATTATTCTTAAATGCAAATTTAAAGGTTCACTACTCACAATTGTGAATCAACTGGTTGGGACAAAGACAACTGGTAATCGCAACAGGAGATTGATAATCCTGCCCCTGTACAGGCACTCCAAAGTTCCACTCACAGCGTCCAATTACGGCAAACCATCAGTATCCAAAAGAAGTTTAATAAAATAAATAAAACTTGAACAAACAAAATGTAAAAAGCACCAACGCGTTTCTGGATACCAGGATCTTTTCTTCAGGGTGTCAGACCTCATAGTGATTTGTCTTTGTCTCAACTGGTTGATTCACAATTGTGAGCAGTAAACCTTTAAATTTACCTTTAAGAATAATTGCTGTTCATTAGAGTGCCCCCTGCTTTGTATCCTATGTTCCTGTTGTTCCTTCTTGTTTTGAAAGTCGCTATCCAGGGAGCTGCTGTTGCGAATATTATCTGCGTGGAGGGCAGTAAAATATGCCCCACTTGCCTGTTAGCCACAAGAGATTTGAATGTGGCCATTACAATATGTGAGTGCGTTTGTATCCCGGTGTATGCTTTGGTTCTACGAGCTTATTAACCCTAGTGCTTCCCTGTATCTCTTTTTTTCTCATATAAGTTTTAGGGCTTTTCCCTGTTGAGAAAAACACAGGTATTTCCAATTCTGGGAGATGCATATATCAAAAGTTATTACAGAGATATGTTCGAGATGTTTGGATTGCAGGTGGTGCTGTTGTTACATTCATCTTTGGAAAGTTTGTGCTTGTCACGGGTAATTCTTCATGGGCAGTGAAAGCAACAGCTCCGTCTGTCTGTGAAAATCTTAAAAAAAAAAAAAAAAAGCGTTTGCTCCACAATAAATTTTTGAACAATACTTATCAGGAACACATAAAATAGATTTATATATCTGTAAAAACTTTTAATTTCAATATCTCATAAACTTACACGATATAAACAAAATCTGCTAAAATTCTCCGTTGTTTCGGATAACAGTCCGTGAGCTCCCAATCAACTCCCAGCAGCGGATGACGCAAGAGAGATGTAAATTGAGGCTTTTTGGGTGACACTTGCGCCGTGTTAGAGAAATCTAAATGTAAATTGAGGCTTTTTGGGTGACACTTGCGCCGTGTTAGAGACTAGATGTAAATTGAGGCTTTTCGGGTGACACTTGCGCTGTGTTAGAGACGCCCCTATATAGGGAGTTGGTCTCGATCTTTGACACAGTGTAACCAAAGCCTCTCTTGCGTCATCCGCTGCTGGGAGTTGATTGGGAGCTCATGGACTGTTATCCGAAACAACGGAGAATTTTAGCAGATTTTGTTTATATCGTGTAAGTTTATGAGATATTGAAATTAAAAGTTTTTACAGATATATAAATCTATTTTATGTGTTCCTGATAAGTATTGTTCAATTATTAGGGTATTATTATTCAGTATCCTCTATTCTTTGAAGATTTGTTGAGCGCTGATCTTTTGGAGTGTGGATATGTAGTTTTGGACCATTGGGGATGTGGTTTTGATCTGGCTGCTAATTCTTCACTGGGGTGGTGTAGCATTGCCATTTGCGCCTCATATTGATTCACTTATATAGTAGTTTGCTCCACAATAAATTTTGTCTGAAGCGTTTCTGTGCAGCAGGAATACCCTTGTTGTACTCAGAGGAAAAATCACTATAGTATAAATATTTTCATAACATATGTTTACTGCCCATTTAACTCTCTAAGAATCAGAAGGCTGTGCAATATGTTGCTTTGCAATGCGTTGCGTAGTACTCTGGCACTCAGAGGGTTAAAGGTTTAAAGTGTACACTAACTGCTTGAATTTTACTTTATTATACGACTGTGCAAATCATCTGAACAGACCACATACTCGCTTGGACCAGGTCCCTACATAATTGCACATTAAAGCGGAACTATCACATATATACAAGTGCCCCCAATTCATTTTTACGATAGCGGTAAGCATATGAATCAGTTTATAAACCTTAGTAAATCCGGCATTATTTAGAAATCTAAGTTCTTAGGAGACTCACCACTCTTGCTGAAGAGGCATCTGTGAGCCTGCGCTGTCCGCCCCTGTCTGTACCGTGCGATACAATTCAACCCCACCCCACCAACTGACCAGATCTGTCCATAGGATGGTGTAGCAATAGTGCCACTGTGCAATTTCAGACCACTGTGATATTGCACCTAAAAAAATTAAAGTTTGAACTTAAATAACTTTTGAATAAAACATCTTTCAGCAGTGAGAATACCCTTAGTTTGCGTAGGGGAAAAATCCCTACAACATATTTTATTTTACCTTTTAAGTGTTACTATCCCTGGTTCTTAACAGCCAGCCGTTGAATGCATCGGCCTGTCGTTAAGGGGTTAAACGTACGCTAAGAATTGTCTTAATTTTTTTTAATTTTTTTTTTTAAAGCTTTATTTGGTCTAAATTGAAGTTATAATATCTGCCCTGCAGCTACTTGCCTCTGCTCCTGTCCATCTATCCAGCCTCCTCCAATGACTGAGGCTTTTTTCTGAATGTTGGAGCGGTCTCATTGGCTAGATATCGATCTCTGCCAATGAGAGCGCTCCAGCTTACACACAGAAGTCTCAGTCATTGGAGGAGGCTGGATAGAGGGAGGAGAGCAGAGGCAGAGTGATAGACTGTGGGTATAGAGCAGGTAACCGCAGTCTGTCTGGAAGCAGCTGCAGGGCAGATATTATAACTTCCATTTACACCAAATAAAGCTTAAAAAAAATTTGTCTCAGTAACAGACTTGAGTTGTAGTAAATGGCAACCATGCGTTACATGTTCTGCTCTAACCACCAGTGTGTGAACAGCCCCATACAGCAACATTGGGTATCCTTTTAAAAGACTGCGCGCTGTTTGACCACATATCGCATTCACCATGTCGCTGTGATAAAAATGGCAGCCTGAGAATCTGGCATTGCATGAAAGTGCGAGATTCTCAGGTCGCGCTATATAACATCACATTGTAGCTCAGTGGCCAACTGAATTTCTCCCCGTAAGACTCCCGACCTTTTAAAAGTATACCATGTTAAATAGGGCCGCAGGTTGCTCAAAGAAAATCTAAATAATCAAACTCCACCTTTGCTCCGATTCTGCGTCCGATGCAGGCTGGATCTCTACTGGCTGCCTGTTATGTGGAGAGTTGTATGAAAAGTATCAGAATGTAATGATCACCATGTGCTACACCTCCAGAGACAAACGGGCAGCCAGCAGAGACCCAGCCTGCATCGGACGCAGAATCAGAGCAGAGGTGGAGTTTCATTAGCCAGTAGAGGATAATTACAGTGTCCTTTTGAGTTACATTGCGATGTTACCTAGAGCGACCTGAGAATCTCGCACTTTTATGCAGCACGGTACATACCTCCCATGTGTCCCTCTTTAGGAGAGATTAGGGGTCCGTACCTACGAATTGTTCCTCTTTAGGAGATATTAGGGCTCCCTACCGCCCAAATGTCCCTTTTTAGGCGATATTAAGAGTAGTCCTTACCTCCCAAGTGTCCCTCTTTAGGAGATATTAGGGATCTATATCTCCCAAGTGTCCCTCTTTAGGAGATTTTAGGGTTCCCTACCTCCCAAGTGTCCCACTTTAGGAGATATTAAGAGTCCGTACCTCCCAAGTGTCCTTCTTTGGGAGATATAAGGGAACTATACCTCCCAAGTGTCACTCTTTAGGAGATATTAGGACTCAGTACCTCCCAAGTGTCCCTTTTTAGGAGGTATTAGGGATCCATACCTCCCAAGTGTCCCTCTTTAGTAAGGACAGTCCTTTTTGAGATCCAAATCCCTCTGTCCCTCTTTCCCACCCTGGTGTCCCTGTGTTTAGGAGATCAGACTGTGTGGTGTGTATATAAGTGTATCACCCTGGTGTCCCTGTGTTTAGGAGAGCAGACTGTATGGTGTGTATATAAAGGTATCACCCTGGTGTCCCTGTGTTTAGGAGATCAGACTGTATGGTGTGTATATAAAGGTATCACCCTGGTGTCCCTGTGTTTAGGAGATCAGACTGTGCGGTGTGTATACAAATGTATCATCCTGGTGTCCCTGTGTTTAGGAGATTAGACTGTGTGGTGTATATATAAGTGTATCACCCTGGTGTCCCTGTGTTTAGGAGATCAGACTGTGTGGTGTGTATATATGTGTATCACCCTGGTGTCCCTGTGTTTAGGAGATCAGACTGTGTGGTGTGTATATAAGTGTATCACCCTGGTGTCCCTGTGTTTAGGAGATCAGACTGTGTGGTGTGTATGTAAGTGTATCACTCTGGTGTCCCTGTGTTTAGGAGATCAGTCTGTGTGGTATATATAGAAGTGTATCACCCTGGTGTCCCTGTGTTTAGGAGATCAGACTGTGTGGTGTGTATATAAGTGTATCACCCTGGTGTCCCTGTGTTTAGGAGATCAGACTGTGCGGTGTGTGTATAAGTGTATCACCCTGGTGTCACTGTGTTTAGGAGATCAGACTGTGTGGTGTGTATATAAGTGTATCACCCTGGTGTCCCTGTGTTTAGGAGATCAGACTGTGTGGTGTATATATAAGTGTATCACCCTGGTGTCCGTGTGTCTAGGAGATCAGACAGTGTGGTGTGTATATAAGTGTATCACCTTGGTGTCTCTGTGTTTAGGAGATCAGATTGTGTGATGTGTATATAAGTGTATCACCCTGGTGTCCCTGTGTTTAGGAGATCAGATTGTGTGATGTGTATATAAGTGTATCACCCTGGTGTCACTGTGTTTAGGAGATCAGTCTGTGTGGTATATATAGAAGTGTATCACCCTGGTGTCCCTGTGTTTAGGAGATCAGACTGTGTGGTGTGTATATAAGTGTATCACCCTGGTGTCCCTGTGTTTAGGAGATCAGACTGTGCGGTGTGTGTATAAGTGTATCACCCTGGTGTCACTGTGTTTAGGAGATCAGACTGTGTGGTGTGTATATAAGTGTATCACCCTGGTGTCCCTGTGTTTAGGAGATCAGACTGTGTGGTGTATATATAAGTGTATCACCCTGGTGTCCGTGTGTCTAGGAGATCAGACAGTGTGGTGTGTATATAAGTGTATCACCTTGGTGTCTCTGTGTTTAGGAGATCAGATTGTGTGATGTCTATATAAGTGTATCACCCTGGTGTCCCTGTGTTTAGGAGATCAGATTGTGTGATGTGTATATAAGTGTATCACATTGCTCCACACCAATAAAACTCACATTAATGTTTGTGTAAACTTCAGTATCTGTGTTTATAAATTAGTCTGTGTAAATAATATACTTTGGTCTTGCTCTAAATCATGTATTTAATTACATAAAGAGATATCAAGAAGTCATGAAATAAAATAAAAATTCATGGCAAAATGCACTGCCCACCAGTCACCCCCCCCCCCCCAAACCAAAAGCGTCCCTCTTTGGCCATGTGAAATATTGGAAGTTATGCAACAGCAATGGTTCTCAGGATCTCCTCACATGGAGACAGGTGACTTAATCAGTGGATCCATCATTCTGAAGGATCTTCCAGGGTTAGCGTCTCATTTTAACCCTTTGAGTGCCAGGGAGAAAACCATTGCATTCCCTCTCTGGCACTCAAAGGGTTAATTGAGGAGATTCTGAAAACATGTTGGAGGAGGGAGGGGCTGGGGGACAGGTTTGATATAGTACAGACCAGCGTGGACCAAAGCAACGCCTCTCTTCCCACAGAGCTCCAATAATATAACGCCTCGTTTCATACAATGATAGCGCTGTCCTCCCAGTATGTCCAGCAGGCTCCGCCTCTTATTCTAGTCTGTCCCAGTAAGGCTGATGATGTCTTAAAGAATATCTCATTTCTGGAGCAAACCAAAAGTATCAGGGGAGACAAATCCGCAATACTTTGGATACCCCTTCTGGCACTCAAAGGGTTAATGCATTGGATACCTCTCCGGCACTCAAAATGTTAACCCGTTGTGTGCAAGAGAAGTATCCAATGCATTACTAATAATAAATACGTTAAAGACTCCTTGTCGCATACCTGCCAATTGTTCCTGATTTCCACGGACAGCCCCTGTTTTTTTGGCTCCATGTTCCTGGATCCTTTTCTCCATGATGTTAAAATGTACGTTCGGCCCCTTTTCCTAAAAGGATATGAGCTTCGTCACATGTTAATATTGTTTACCTGAATTGTTTAAAGCAGAACGATCACCCCAAATAAAGCCCCCCCCCAATAATGAGTCATATAGCGATAACCTTAGAAATAGTACTATTGTCCAGCATAATAACAGTGTTATTAAGAAATCCTACTTCATCTGAGATGGTCAGGCATCAGCGCAGACATCTTGGTGTAGAGACATCTTTGCACCTTGTTGAAGATAATATCCAAGAAAGGGTTAAACAAGAGAACGTGTTAGGTTGGATACCTTCACATAAATAGAAAAGTAATAATATAATTTTGAGAACTTTACACAATACTAGGTATTGACACGCTACTTCACAGTAAAGAATTGCTTAAATAATCACTCATATTTGTGCAAAAATATATATAATTTATTTAAGTAAATACTAAATATCCTATATAATAATTCGCTAAGTTGTGTGTAACGCCCGACATGCGCAGTAGACACTGCTGCGCGTGCGGCAGTCATGCGCAGTACAGACTGCCCGTGACGCTCTCCGAAGGAGCGTCCAGCTCTGTATCAGCAGTAGCGCGGGCAGTCTCTGCTGCGCGTGACTGCCCCGCGACCGGCTGCCAGAGGTACTGTGGCCCGTGTAACGGGCTGTTCAACTAGTATATATATAAAAAGTGTAAGCAACAATGACATAAATGAGTGAATACCAATTTCAATTGATACACAGTGACTCAAACCACAATTGTCACCATTCGGATTACCAGCAATTGAAAGGTTAACCACACACATAGGTATGTTCAGGGGTATTAACTTAAAATAATTGAACCCAGCAGCATAGAAAAGGATAATTGATCCTTACAATTAATTAAAATACAGTTGGCAGCAGCATATATGAATTCTTCTGCCCCTGAAACTGTATAAACTATGCTAATTGAGGTTTAAAGTGGATCTATCACATATAGATAGCTAATGCTCAATAGATAGAACATTTATCGAAAAATGTAATATGTTAGTCATTTTTGAAAAAAACCCGTTGTCTGCTCAAAAATTCAAGTTTAAAACGTGCCCAGCAGCCTACTTCCTGCTTGCAGCACTGCCTCTGCTCCCATCCCACTACCCAGCGTCCTCCAATGACGGAGGCTTTCTTTCTCTAAGCTGGAGCGATCTAATTGGCAGAGATCGATATCTAGCCAATGAGATCGCTCCAGCTTAGAGACAGACATCCTCCGTCATCTGAGGATGCTGGGTAGTGGGACGGGAGCAGCCTTTGTGTGGCAAGCAGAGGCAAGCCGGAAGTAGGCTGCTGGGCACCTTTTAAACTTAAATTTTGCGTAGATAATGTTTTTTTTTTTTTCAAAAATGACTAACATATTAAACTTTTTCGCTAAATGCTCTATCTAATGAGCATTAGATATCTATATGTGATAGATCCACTTTAAGGTATGTTGTCAGGTGAGTCAGCTTTAATATGAAGCCAGGTCCTCTGACAATGTCCTTATACCATATATAATAACCAAATTTAGAGAAACTAACTGGAATAAAATCCCAGACTGAAATCACTATAATTTAATTATCTACTGATTTCAAATATTGCGTACCTTCTGAATAAAACATATAAATTGCAATTAATATAGTCACTAATAGATAATACCAAGAATATACTTAGAATCAATCCAATAATATATGTCTAGACAGTATATCAAACTTCAGACAGTCCATCCCAGTCTCCTCTAGGAGGCGCTGCATTGTACCTTAAGGTAACAGGAAGTGACTAACGGCGCAGGCGTGCAGATGCCTCTAAAGCAAGAAGCCTGCGCGTCAGTCTCAGAAGACGTAGGATTTCTTAATAACGCTGGACTTATGGGTGGATAGTACTATTTCTATGCTTAACGCTATATGACTAATTATTGGGGAGACTTTATTTGGGGTTATAGTTCTGCTTTAATGTAGAATTTAGCTGTGGGGTAATGTCTGTTCAGCTGTACAAGTCAAGGTGTTGGGCATCAGGGTGAAGCAATGCATTGGATACCCCGTCCTTCTGGCACTCAAAGGGTTAATTCAGGTGCATGAGGTTTTTCCTGATGGTGTTCACTACACAGTGCTGTGGACCAGGGTTGCTCTGTGATGTGACTGCCCACGGAAAATGGGGCCCATTTTTGTGAAAAAACCAAATGGAGTTATTCTGGAGTAAACCAATTGCACCATAGGGGGACAAAATAAAAATTAATAAATTCCCATACACTTAAAGCAGAACTATCACTGAAAATAAAGCACACCCCCCAAATCATTATGCATATAGCGATACGCATATCCATACTAGTATTACCCTGAATAAGTCCGGCGTTATTGATAAATCTAACGCGTTCCCAGATGCACAGACGGGCATTAGCGCAGACATCTTGGCAAATACACATCTGTGTGCCTGTGTTGTCCTTTCTGGTCTCCTCTAGGAGGCGCTGCATTGTACCTTAAGGTACAGGAAGGGACTGGCGGCGCAGGCGCACAGATGCCGGCTCGGCAAATTGCCTGCCTGTGCGTCTGGAAACTAGTTGGATTGATCAATAACGCCGGATTTATGTAGGGTAATATTAGTATGGATATGCGTATCGCTATATGCATAATAATTTGGGGGGACACTTTATTTTCAGTGTTAGTTCTGCTTTAAACAGAGCTTTCTAACCACTTGAATGCTAGAGAGGTCTCAAATGCATTGGAGACCTCTCTAGCATTAAAGGGGTTATAAGTCCAATTTTTTTTAACAGGGATATTTATGTGTCCCCTGTGGTGCGGCTGGTTTACTCCAATATAACGCGTTTGCGTTTGTAAATATGGGCCAGTGTCCCTAGAAATGTTGACATGTATGGTCTAGTACTGAAGAGGTTAAAAAAAACCATTCAAATCATTGGGGATTTTTTTTGTTTGTTTTCTAAAAAACTGAGCCGCCTTATCTATTAACCCATTGAGTGCCTGACAGGTATCCAGCGCATTGTATTGCAATGCGTTAAATACCATTCTGGCACTCAAAGGGTTAAAGATAACTCTCTGTAATAGGTATCTATTAAAAGTAACTCTGCTTGTTTCGTGTTTATAATTACTATTTTTCAACCATTCCAATACTATATTTGGAAATGTTGTTCGTATATACTCTTTGTGTACATCAAAAATATATAAAAATTATTCTCCAAATAAAAGGGAGAGAGAGAGAATAAGGGGAACAAATTGAACCACTTTTACATGGTATATCAGCCTCAGATCGGTGAAAGTGCCTCAGTCTACTCCACACTCCCCTGTCTCTCAGACCTGTCCGCCGCACTGCATTCTGGGATACGTAGTTTCGCTTTCCTTAATGGCTTCTAAAGCTGGCTCATTACGAAACTACAACTCCCAGCTGCCCCCGCGGCCGGCTTCCCTCAGACCGGCCTGTGATTGGCTGTTGCGTGCAGAATGAATGAAATTGTACAGTATTGTGATATTAAGAGGGTCTGCAGTGTAATATCCAGCGGCACAATGAGCACAGCCCTGCACAACCCCCTCAAATCGTGAGTACAGCCCCCCACACCCACCCCTGAGAGGCCTGCATGTGTGAGTCTGTTTCTCTGCACTCATCTGGCTGCCTAACTATCAGCACCCACAGAAATCCGAACTGTAATGACAGAGTGATGCACACACTGAGGCTGATACACTATGTAAAACGGGAGCAAGAATATTGCAATCCAGTCGCACCACAGGGGATACACAAAAAGTATGCCGACATTTCAGTGGAGCTTTTAACCCCTTGAATGCTAGATAGGTCCCCCAACACGTTGCTTTGCTTCTGGATGGGGCTGATGAACTAGACAACCAACCAAGTGCAAATTCCAAAAATTCACTTTAACTTAAATTGGGCCTTTTAACCCCTTATATGCTAGGGAGGTCTACAGCACACTGCACAGCAATACATTGCATACCTTTCTAGTATTCAAGGGATTAAAACACTCATTGGAATCAAAGGGGATTTTATTTATCCCCCTTGGTGCAGAGGCAGATGCACTAAGTAAATGGCGCAATTCTGGAGCAAACCAACTGCACCGTAGAGGACATATAACAATTTCTTAAAGGGATAGTAATACTTAAAATGTAAACAAATATATGTTGTAGTGTTTATTCCCCTGAGTAAAACAAGGGTACTCCCACTGCTGAGAGATATTTTATTAAAAAATTGTAACCGCTCAAACTTCAACTTTTTAGGTGTAATATCACAGTGGCCTGAAAATTTACAGTGGCACTGTTGCTACACCATCCTATGGACAGCTCTGGTCAGTTGATCATAAATCTCCATAGGATGGTGTAGCAACAGTGCCACTGTAAATTTTCAGCCCACTGTGATATTGCACCTAAAAAATTGAAGTTTGAGCGGTTACAATTTTTTAATAAAATATCTTTCAGCAGTGGGAGTACCCTTGTTTTACTCAGGGGCATAAACCCTACAACATATATTTTTTTTACATTTTAAGTATTGCTATCCCTTTAAATTCCCACTGATCCCGCAAACATTCAAGGAGTTAAAAAAAGCCACATTTAAAGTGGAACTTTCAGCTTTATAATATTGCCCCCCAATACATTAGTAATATAGCGATGGGCAAAGGAATAGTTGTATTATGGTGAATAAATCAACGTTATTGAAGTAATCTACCTACTTCTGCTGGCATCCAGGGCACACAGTTTACAAGAGAAGCTCTGTTCGCCTGCGCAGGCAGCAACTTCCGTTACCTTAAGGTACCAAAGAACGTCACCACCAATCCGTGCAGTGCACGGGACAGACAGCGCAGACTCAGAGCTAACTTTCCTCTAACATGTCTTCGCTGTTGTCCACTGGATGCCTGCTGAAGAAGGTGAATTACTTTAATAACGTGGATTTATTCACCATAATACAACTATTACTTTCCCTATCGCTATATTACTAATGTATTGGGGGGCAATATTATTAAGCTGAACGTTCCTCCTTAAGTCTGGTAAGTGATATTTGTCCCCCCTATGGTCTAGTTGACTTAACCCGCAATTGTTTCAGCTCTTCTTAGTACATCAGGCTCAGTGAGGGCGATACACTAAAAAAGCATGGTGCAATTTTGGGTCAAACCATCTGCACTATAACGGACAAATACAAATTCTCCATGGCTTAACCCTTTGAGTGCCAGAGAGATTTCCAACACATTGCGTTGGATGCCTCTCCGGCACTCAAAGAGTTATGTGCTGCTTTTAATTCCTTGAATGGTAGAAAGGTCTCCAATGCATTGCTTCAGAATGAGACATTTAGCTTTCAGTGGGTTAAAGGGATAGTAATACTTCATTTTATCTGTATTTTATTTTGTAGGCATTAAAAAAAACATGAAGAATGATATAAGTCTTATCTCTCAGACCTTTATGGTTTGAGAGATATTCACAAGCAAAGTTCCCCTCCCGCCCCTTTTACCTAGTGTAAGCCATCTCTTCTCAGATGTGGAATCCAGTCCATAGACCAGACAGATAACAGAAGCGGACAATCTTCTTCCTATGAGAACAATGAAAGCCCTGTCCCCCTTGACAAGTTTTTAAGGTTTTTCCCTTATCTTAATTGAAGATTGTCCCTCTCTGCAGTCTACCTGGGCACCTCCCTTCCGCTCTGGCTGAACAGTGTTACATCAGTAAAAGGGGCAGGAGGGGGACACTTTGTCATTGAATTACTCTTGTACTACAACTCTGACAGAACTGAAATAACACTCTCCAAAGTCCAAATACTATGATGATTAATTAGAGCTGCTTTTATTATGAAACATTACTATCCCTTTAAAAGATCCTTTTATACTGAACTAGTTTTCAGAAAGGATGATAGACTTATGGAACAGCCTACCAGCAAAGGTGGAAGGACTAATACTGTTGAGGAATTCAGAATTGCCTGGGATAGAAGTGTATTCTGAGACGTACATAAGACTGTGTATTTCATTAGAGAGGGATAAGGGCAGACTGAATGAGCCACAGGGTCCTTTGCTGCTATCAAAATCTATGTTTCTGTTTGGATCAAAGTGAATTTTGGGGAGTTAGGATTGTTTACTTTGATGCACTTTGTTAGCACCAGAACTCCGCCATGTTTCTTTATAGACTAAGAGGAGATCTTATCACATTGTACAAGTATATGAGAGGTCAGTACAAGGACCTCTGTGGTGAGCTATTTATTCCAAGGCCTGATCAGGTGACCAGGGGACACCCCTTGAGATTAGAGGAAAGGAGGTTTAAACTTCAGCAGAGGAAAGGGTTTTTTACAGTAAGGTCTGTTAAATTGTGGAATTCCTTGCCCAAGGAGGTGGTTATGGCAGATACAATGGATACATTTAAGAGAAGATTAAATACATTTCTTTAAAAAGGGAACATACAGGGTTATACTCTGTATTAGTAGCAAAACAGGAAGTTCTGATAAAGACTAACTTATCTGGCAGCAGGAAAGCTATAACATTCTCATGCCTCTGGGTTATGAGAAAAAAAGTTGAACTTGATGAACCTGTGTCTTTTTTTTTCCCCAACCTAATTTACTTTGTCACATCAGCATTTTTATACATATTTATCTTGCTGCCTATAACTGGGCCTTATTTTCATAAGGGTTTTGACCCTGAGACTCGGGGTTTTGACCCAAATCTCAGGGTGAAGGGCCAATTTCTCAGGTTGGAAGAGTTCAGTGTTCCCTACTACATGATCTCCACCAATGTATTGTTTTTTTTATCCTTTAAAGGGATAGTAATACTTAAAAATGTAAAAAAATATATGTTGTAGGGTTTATCCCCTTGAGTAAAACAAGAGTACTCCCACTGCTGAAAGGTGTTTCATTCAAAAGTTATTAATTTTCAGAGTTGAATTTTTTAGGTGCAATATCACAGTGGCCTGAAATTGTACGGTGGCGCTGTGGCTACATGATCCTATGGACATCTCTGTTCCCGGGACCATAAATCTCCATAGGATGGTGTAGCAACAGCACCACTGTACAATTTCAGGCCACTGTGATATTGCACCTAAAAAATTCAACTTTGAAAATTGAATGAAACACCTTTCAGCAGTGGGAGTTCCCTTGTTTTACTCAGGGGGATAAACCCTACAACATATTTTTTTTTACATTTTAAGTATTACTATCCCTTTAAATTGGTGCTATTTCTATATGAAATGCACAGGAAGAAGTCTTGCAGTGAGATATTTTAACCCTTTGATGCCAGAGGGGTACGGAACGCATTACAAAGCAATGCGTTGCATACCCCTGTGGCACTGAGAGGGCTAATTATAGCATGTTTTAGGTTGATTGAGGACTGACTGGAATAGATTTGGCTTACGGCAAACAGGAACATATCCCTATAATGTACGTTACGGGAAGCACTAAGGGTAAATTTCAAAATCTCAGGGTCAGCTTATTTTGAAAGGTTCCAGGTATGCTTATTTAACTAGCCAAAGAAGTGCATTTCTGGAGCAAACCAAATGTAACATAGTTGATGGGGCTGAAAAAAGACATGTGTTCATCTAGTTCAGCTCATTCCATATCACCCCTGTTGATCCAGAGGCAAAAAAACAAACAAACATTGAAGCCATTTCCAATTAAGCCTCAAGTGGGGAAAAAATTACTACCTGGATCCAATTTCCAGTTGGATATTTCTCTGGATCAAAATATATCTAAGGAACTATTTACTTAAAGAGCTGAGCAAAAAACAAGAGGTCATCTGTTAAGACTTGAAAAGGTGTTTTCGATTAAACAAAGGCAGGGATTTTTTTATAGTAAGGGCAGTAAAGTTATGGAGTTCTTCGCCTCGGGATGCTATGATTGTAGATGCCTAGCTGCTTTCAAAAAAGGAATGGATACTTTTCTTGCTCAGAACAATATTGAGACATTTGGAGTCAGGAAGGAATTTTTGACCTACTTGGGGCTAAATGTAAATGGTTTCAGTGGGGCTTCTTGCCTTCCTCTGGGTACACAAGGGTGATATGGCATGGGCTGAACTTGATGGACGCAGGTCTTTTTTTCAGCCTCACCAACTGTTACGTTCAGTGGACTCCAGGCCACAGACTGGGTTTTATGCAGAAAGCAAAACAAGCAATTCCAGAGGAAAACAACTGCTGTGTAGCATGTAATTAGAAGTTCTCATTAATTTAAATGGGGCTTTTATTCCTGTTGAATGATAGCGTGGTCTCCAGCACATTGCAAAGCAATGCACTGGCAACATCTCTAGCATTCAAAGGGGATTGCTCACCCCCTACAAAAGGTAGGCTTATTAGGTACAGTAGATATCGATAATCTTGAAAACGTTATTATTATTATTTTTTTTTAACAATGCTATTTGGGTTAAAAGTATTGTTTATAGAGTGTCCTGCACCCTACTTCAGAATACACTGGTCTTGCCGCAGACTGCCACACTGCCTCTGCTCCCTTCCCACTACCCAGCCTCCTCCAATGACAGACGCTTTTGTCTGTAAGCTGGAGTGATCTCATTGGCAGAGATCAATATCTAGCCAATGAGATCGCTCCAGTTTACAGACAGAAGCCTCCGTCATCGGAGGAGGCTGGGAAGTGGGAAGTGAGCAGAGGCAAAGCTGCAAGAGCAGTGTATGCGGAACTAGGGTGCAGGTCACTCTATAAGCAATACTTTTAGCCCAAATAGCATTTTTTTTAAGGAATAACATTTTCAACTGTATTGGTATATACTCTACCTAATAAGCCTAACTCTTATAGGGGTGAGAGATCCCCTTCAGGGGTTAGTAATATAAAGCTATATATGATGATCAGATTATTCCTTACAGCGGAACTTTCATTCAAATTAAAGTGCCCCTCAATCATTATTCACATAGCGATACGCATATCAATACTAGTATTATCCTGAATAAGTCTGGCATTATTGAGAAATCCAACTTGTGTGGAGATCAGCAGGCATCTTGCTGTAGAGGCATCTGTGCGTCTGTGCCGTCAGTCACTTCCTGTACCTTAAGGTACAATGCAGCTCTCCCTGCCTCAGTCCTAGAGGAGACTGGGATGGACAGCGCAGGCGCAGATGTGCCTCTTTGGCAAGATGTCTGCGCTGATGCCTGCCGGTAAGTCTCTGAACAAGTTGGATTTCTCATTAACGTCTGTCTTATTCAGGATTATACAAGTACTAGCAATGTGGGACGGCGTTGCCCGTCATGTCATGACCGTTGGGCGCATGTGTGTGAAATGCAGACACACTGAAAAACACAGACATATGCAACACACAGGCAGACACATACCATACATCCCAAGTGTCCCTCTTTAGGAGGGATAGTCCCTCTTTGAGGGCCAAATCCCTCTGTCCCTCTTTCCCACCCTGTTGTCCCTCTTTTTAGGAGGTCAGACTGTGTGCAGGGCCGGCTCCACCTATAGGCGAGGTAGGCGCCGGCCTAGGGCGCACACGTACTGGGGGCGCGGGCATGCAGTGGAGAAGAGCTGCGCCCGCACACACCACGCCGGGAACCACAACACAGTCAGGTCTGTGTTGCTACAGCGCTCCCTCATTGGGTCGGATCTTTAGTAATGCAGAGCGCGCTGGGAGTCATGATCTCCCGCCGCGCTCTGCATTACTGAAGAGAAGACTGCGCGGGAGCTACAGGTATGTGATGGGGGGCAAGTTGGAGCTGAGGGGGAATACTGGAGCTGCTGGGGCCAAGTTGGAGCGGATGGGGGGCAAAGTGGAGATGATGGGGGCAAGTTGGAGCTGAGGGGGCATAGTGGAGCTGCTGGGGGCAAGTTGGAGCTGATGGGGGTAAGATGGAGCGGATGGAGGTGAAAGTGGAGCTGATGGGGGCAAGTTGGAGCTGAGGGGGCATAGTGGAGCTGCTGGGGGCAAGTTGGAGCTGATGAGGGTAAGTTGGAGTGGATGGAGGTCAAAGTGGAGCTGATGGGGGCAAGTTGGAGCTGATGGGGGGCAAAGTGGAGCTGAAGGGGGATCAAAGTGGAGCTGGTGGGGGCAAGTTGGATCGGATGGGGGCAAAGTGGAGCTGATGGGGGCAAGTTGGAGCGGATGGGGGGCAAAGTGGAGCTGTTGGTGGCAAGTTGGAGCTGTTGGTGGCAAGTTGGAGCTGCTGGGGGCATAGTGGAGCTGCTGGGGGGCCAAGTGGAGCCGATGGGAGTAAGTTGGAGCTGATAGGAGCAAGTTGGAGCTGATAGGGGCATAGTGGAACTGAAGGGGGGGCAAAAGTGGAGCTGGTGAGGGCAAGTTGGAGCGGATGGTGGGCAAAGTGGAGCTGATGGGGGGCATAGTGGAGCGGATGGGGGCAAAGTGGAGCTGGCGGGGGGCAAAGTGGAGCTGGTGGGGGGCAAAGTGGAGCCGATGGGAGTAAGTTGGAGCTGATAGGAGCAAGTTGGAGCTGATAGGGGCATAGTGGAACTGAAGGGGGGGCAAAAGTGGAGCTGCTGGTGGCAAGTTGGAGCTGCTGGGGGCATAGTGGAGCGGATGGGGGGCATAGTGGAGCTGGTGGGGGGCAAAGTGGAGCTGGCGGGGGGCAAAGTGGAGCTGGTGGGGGGCAAAGTGGAGCTGATGGGGGTAAGTTGGAGTTGATGGGGGCAAGTTGGAGTTGATGGGGGGCAAAGTGGAGATGGTGGGCCAAAGTGGAGATGATAAGGGGCAAGTTGGAGCTGGTGGGGGGCATCTCTTACAGGCATCTCCAGACCAGGGGCAGACTGGCCCAGGGGGCAGAGAGAGGACAATCATGAAAAGAGGTGGGGTATAAGAAGGCGGGGTATAAAGGGGTGGGACACAAGGGGCGGAGCGAAATGGGCGGCAAAATTAGGTTTTGCCTAGGGTGGCAAAAATCCTTGCACCAGCCCTGACTGTGTGGTGTGTATTACTTAGCTCTACAGCAATAAAGCAATAAACGTCAGTATATGTGTTTATACATTAGTCTGTGCAAATAAAATACTTTGGTCTTGCACTAAATCATTTATTCAGTTACATAAATCGCCAGTAATAGGTCATGAAATAACCTAAAAATTCTTACTAATGCCCCGCCCACCAGGCACGCCCCCAACAATATCACCTAAAACTACAGTGTCCCTCTTTGGCCATGTGAAATGTTGGGAGGTATGCACATACACACAGTGAGCGGCAGAAACATGCAAAAGACACGCACGCACACACACACACACACTGGAGATGGACACACATATGTAACAGAGATGTACACACACACACAACATATATAAGCAGAAACACATGCGTGCATGAGTTGTGCACCCCTCTGGCACTCAGATGGTTAAGGTATAGAGAGGCATGTGAGAGTTAAATAGCAGTGGGAAGTGTATTCATACCTGGGAACTTTGACTTGTGGAGTCCCTAGAGGGGACTGATGTGGAGAGACAAATGGGGCAATCTGGGTTAAAAGGGGGCGGGGCTTAATCGCGAGTAGGGGCGGGGCTTAACAGAAATGTGGAAAAGTGTTAGTAATAGGCTGGGGAAGGAGGAGATTTGGGAGGGAAATGCAAGTTTACAGTGTGAGGGGTTTGAACACACTCCCTGAGGGGTAAAACTTGATACACAACCCTGTGGCAGTCAGTGGGTTAAGTGTGTACCTGATGGCTGTCTGTCCTCTGTGTTGTATGGCAAATAATGACAGTGAAGAAATAATTCAGCAATGAGGGCCTACCTTAACCCTTTAGGTGCCATATTGTTCCTCAGTGGCTGTAGTACAGGTCCTGCTGAGGCCACTGGGAGTCAGGGTGAGTGACTGTGTGTCAGCCATATTTCTTTCTGGCTTTGTGTGTGTGTGAGTGGGGCATGTCTGTGTAATACCTGTGAACTTTGACTTGTGGAGTCCCTCATGTGGTGGTGATGTGAAGAGACAAATGGGGCAATCTGGGTTAAAAGGGGCGGGGCTTAATCGCAAGTAGGGGCGGGGCTTAAGAGAATTGTGGAAAAGTGTTAGTAATAGGCTGGGGAAGGAGGAGAAGTGGGAGGGAAATGCAAGTTTACAGTGTGAGGGGTTTGAACACACTCACTGAGGGCTAAAACTTGGTACACAACCCTGTGGCAGTCAGTGGGTTAAGTGTGTACCTGATGGCTGTCTGTCCTGTGTCTTGCATGGCAGATGATGACAGTGAAGAAATAATTCAGCGGAGGGCCTACCTTAACCCTCTGAGTGCCATTTTGTTCCCCTGGTGCTGCACTACAGGTCCTGCTGAGGCCACTGGGAGTCAGGGTGAGTGACTGTGTGTGTGTGTGTGTGTGTGTGAGCCATATTTATTTCTGGCTTTGTGTGTGACTGGGGCATGTGTGTGTGTGGTGCTCTGTGTGTGTGAGTGGGGCATATGCGTGTTTGTTTGGTGCTGTGTGAGTGGGGCATGTGTGTTTGTCTGTGGTGTAGGAGCAAGTGGCGGCCATATTGTTTTTTTCTGACTTTGATAGTGGGGGCGGGCCAACTCCCTGCATGACTGAATCACCCAATAGGAATAGTAACTCATGCTTTATGCCTCCCCTGGGTGTGTTTTGGCAGGCACAAAGTCTTCTTTTATATATATAGATTGATAGCATATCGCTATGTGAATAATGATTTAGGGGCATTTTAATTGTAATGAAAGTTTTGCTTTAAACCTTTTAATTCTGTCTGCAGTTGGCAATGATTATATCGGTACAGATATTTTTGTAGTTATATTTTAAACTTCCCCCTCCTGTCCCTTTCCCTATGTCACTCTTCTTACCTCAGATCAGAAATGTGGTCACTTGACCAGACAGATGGCAACGAGGGACAATCTTGTTTGTGCTTGTATAAGGAAATCTCTGACCCCCCCTTGAGGAAGGGAAGCAGGAATTTCCTTATGTTCATACAATAATGTCCCTCGTTGCAATCCGTTCAGGCCAACCTTCTGATCTGAAGGAAGAAAGTGACGTTAAGAAAAGGGGCGGCAGGGGGAACTTTAACATATAATTACAAAAGAACAAAACAAATATAAATATTGCCAATGGTACAGAGCATTATTAAAACGTTTAAGGAATAATCTGATAATCATTTATAGTCTGTCATTGCTAACAGGGCCGGCGTCACCTATAGATGAGGTAGGCACCAGCCTAGGGCGCATATGTACTGGGTGCACGACAGGAACCGCAACACAGTCAGGTATGTGTCGCTACTGCGCTCCCTCATCGTGGTCGGCTCTTTAGTCTTCTGAAGAGAAGACTGTGCGGGAGCTCCAGCAGCTACAGGTATGTGATGGGGGCAAGTTGGAGCTGATGGAGGCAAGTTGGCGCTGAGGGGGCAAAGTGGAGCTGCTGGGGGAAAGTTGGAGCTGGTGGGGGCAAGTTGGAGCTGGTGGGGAGCATCTCTTACAGGCCTCTCCAGACCAGGGGCAGACTGGCCCAGGGGGCAGAGAGAGGACAATCATGAAAAGAGGTAACAAACATGAAAAGAGGTGGGGTATAAGTAGGCGGGGTATAAAGGGGTGGGAAATAAGGGGCGGGGCCAAATGGGCAGCAAAATTAGGTTTTGCCTAGGGTGGCAAAAATCCCTGCACCAACCCTGATTACTAACATTTTAAAGGACCTAAAAGTCCCTTTTAACTCAATGTGGGTTTTTGGGAACCTTTATTGTGGCGCAGTTACGTTGTAGAATTGCTCATCTTTCTCTTTGTATATAATCCCTCTGATCTCTTTATAACACAAAGAAAGTGCTTAGAGTCTCATTAGTGAGCTTCCATTATCCATTCTTCAAAACGCTCTGTTAAGTAATGTCGACATTATTCATTTTATGACAATAGCTGTAAGACATACGTATCTCCAAATGCACCCTATATGCCAATGGTTCTGAATCTTTTTTTAACCCGTGGCACCCCTAACACAGAACCTGGAATATTCAGGGAATGGCACCCCTAACATTTTATAGGTCATTTGTCATAGGTGTAACGAGAGGCACACGTGCATTATATATAGTTTTTTCTTATATCCCACCATAATAATCACAATAAGAAGTATATTAGTCATACCAATTTCCATAATTATTCATCTGAATCTTAAAGGGATAGTAATGTCAGAAAAAAGTATTAACTATATGGTATATACAATTAAAGAGAGTACTTGCACTTATTCATATCTCTCAAACCCGTATGGTTTGAGAGATATAGGTATATAAAGTTCTCTAGTTCCTCCCCTTTTTGATTGACGAGCTGTAAAGCTGTCAGAAGCAGATTCTGGTCACTTGACCAGATGTGGCTCTTCAGCAGCGCAGATATAACGATATCTAAAGATAAATACTGAATTTGGAATGGTCTACAAAGTGTGCCTGGCTTGCAAGCACACTTTGTAGACCGTTCCAATGAAGTATTTATTTCTAAATAGCGTGATTTCAGCTCTGCTGAAGAGCCTCTGTCTGGTCAAATGACTGGAATCTGCAGCTGTCAGCTAGATGGCATACTTGAGTAAAACAGCCAGGAAGATGTAACTTTAGCAAGTTATATCTCTCAAACCATAAAGGTTTGAGAGATAAGACTTACATTGACGTTAATCTTTTTTTAATGTCTACAATATTAAATCAACTTAAAATTAACCATTACTATCCCTTTAAACATTCACAATGTTGTCAAAGGTCTTCATAAAATAAACTTGGCACCCTAATCTTGGGCTCAAGACAGACCAGAGTGCTACGTCTCCCTATTTGACTGCATTATTATACAGTGATAGATACATCCTCTAGACTGTAGACTATATATTGGTATATCCTCTGGACTGTAGACTATATATAGGTATATCCTCTGGACTGTAGACTATATATAGATATATCCTCTAGACTTTAAGCTTTCACGAGATTCTGATCTCCACATTTGATTTGTACTATTTAATATCTCTGTATGTCTATTCCCTGTTGTACAGCGCTGCGGAATAAGTTGTCTCTATATAAATAAAGAGAACTTCTTGTACAAATCAAATGCATTGTAGAAAACGAATCAAGATTTCCATTGAATTCAAAAGGCAACTATCACGTGGATCGGGGTGGGCATTGTCAGACCCTTATGCTGTTGCTGGACAATGGCTTCCATCATCTTCGGCAGCCAAAGGATTTGGAAGTTGTAGTCCAGTGTTAGAACCTCAACATCCAGCAGAAAGCTGGAGAGCTGCATTTGCCAATCCCTGATCCACATGATAGCTGCCTATCAGCAGATCTGTCCTACTGGCCAGCAGGACATTGGGAGCTCCGACAGACCAAGACAGGAAGAGAACAGTGATCTGAAGACAGACCTCCAGGATTCACTCGCTGGACCTAAGAGAAGGGGCCGAACATAAAGGAGCAGTAATCTTTTTTTTTTTTTTTGTGAATTGCTGTAGGGCCTTTCCTGCTGCGTAAAACAAGATTTATCTCACTGCTGGGAACTGTATATTTTCAGAGTTATACTTTAACAGTGGACAGATTTCAAATTGTTATTCTTCATAGAATGAGATAGTAGCAGCTTTATCACTTCCTGTCGGTTTGAACTAACAGGAAGTCACAATGCTCTGACTTCCTAACAGTGTGAACGGTTATAACTTTTGAATAAAACAACTCACAGCAGTGGGAGTGACCTTGTTTCACTCAGTGAGAAAAGCTCTATAACATATAGGTTTTCATTAAAGCGGAAGAACCACCTGAACACAACTTTAGCTTAAATATCTCCCCATCTGGCGGCTAGCTGCTTAGTAGCGCTAGTCGCCAGAATTATTACCTTGACAAATAGATTTAGCCTTTCTTCCCGGGCTGACAGCATCACAGAACGCGGACATCTTGCCATAATGACGTCCGCACGCCTGTGCTGTCAGTCCCAGCTGGATCTAGGAGACATTGCTAGGAGCCACCCGGCTCCAAAAGGGACTGACAGCGCTGGCGCGCAGACGTCATTATGGCAAGATGTCTGCGTTCCGTGATGCTGTCAGCCCCAGGAAGAAAGGCTAAATCTATTTGTCAAGATAATAATTCTGGCGACTAGCGCTACTAAGCAGCTAGTTGCCAGATTGGAAGTTATTTAAGCTAAAGTTGTGTTCAGGTGGCAGTTCCGCTTTAAAAAAAGTTTACTGATCCATTAAGAGGTTTGTCTCATTAGCCTGAATATTTAGGGCCTATGAAGACTTTGCACACAACTAGCAAACTTTGTAGCCATGAGCCACAGACATACGTTGGGTGTTTCAGCTGAGGGGGCAAATTTCTGGCCCCCTGAATGGTTGTTTTGGGACTTCACTCAGAAGCTTCAGTCCATTTATTAACCCTTTGATTGCCAGAGGGGTATCCAATGAATTTACGTAATGAGTTTCATACTTCTCTGGCACTCAAAGGGTTAGGTCTGCTCCCTTAGGAGTTGGCTTAGTAAAAAACATGATAATTGCCCTTTAAATCCTGGAGTGCCAAAGCGGTATCCAATGCCTGGTAAAGCAATGTGGTGCATATCACTCTGGCACGTGGTGGTTTAAATGGAGGTTTTTAACCCCTTGAGTGCCAGAGGCCTCCGTTGCATTGCTTGTCAATGCACTGGAGACATGCCTGGCAATCGAGGGGTTAAAAGCCCTGGCTTGTCCCAGACTTACTCCAGCTCTGTTTAGTTCATCATCCTCAGTGTGAGTTTGTCCTTGTGAAATAAATAAAACACAATCACAATGACAGTTCTTATTCCCTTGCGTTTGTCAAACACAACTATATTACATTTGTCTCCATTGACTCAGAGGATAAAGCTCTGTTCTTGTGTCCGCCAGGCTGGGAGAAGACTTCTACCGGGAAGCCATAGAGCACTGCCGGAGCTACAACGCCCGTCTGTGCGCCGAGAGGAGCATGAGACTTCCCTTCCTGGACTCACAGACCGGGGTGGCCCAGAACAACTGCTACATCTGGATGGAGAAGACTCACAGAGGCCCAGGTGAGGTGTGTGTGTGTGTGTGCGTGTGTGTGTGTGTGTGTAAAGACTCACAGAGGCCCAGGTGAGGTGTGTGTGTAAAGACTCACAGAGGCCCAGGTGAGGTGTGTGTGCGTGTGTGTAAAGACTCACAGAGGCCCAGGTGAGATGTGTGCATGTATGTAAGTGTGTGTGCGTGTGTGTGTAAAGACTCACAGAGGCCCAGGTGAGGTGTGTGTGTGTAAAGACTCACAGAGGGCCAGGTGAGGTGTGTGTGTGTGTGTGTGTGCGTGTGTGTAAAGACTCACAGAGGCCCAGGTGAGGTGTGTGTGTGTGTGTGTGTGTAAAGACTCACAGAGGCCCAGGTGAGGTGTGTGTAAAGACTCACAGAGGCCCAGGTGAGGTAGGTGTGTGTGTCTATACTTGTGTGAATGTGTGTGTTGGTACATGACTATGTGTCTGTGTAAGTTTATGTGACTGTGTGGCCATATGTGATTTTATGTGTGTAATTATATGTGTCTATGTATCTGTCAGTATGTGTGTGTGTGTGTAATTATATGTGTCTATGTATCTGTCAGTATGTGTGTGTGTAATTATATGTGTCTACGTATCTGTCAGTAAGTGTGTGTATCAGTGCAGATCAGTCCTCCTATGCACCTAACAGGCCAGGATTTAGGGATTCCTCAGCCAGAGGACCTCTGGGTCACTCAAAATGACCAAATCTCTGGTCTATTCATTTGTTCGTAACCCTTTGGCACATGGATATAGGAGCCCCTCATATTTGGGGGGGGGATGATTTGGATACCCCCTCCAGTCCACTGAAGGATGAAGGCCTCAGCAAGCTGCCAACAACTTCAGTCTTGTGTTTTCTGTTGCCACTGGGTACCAACAAATTTGGGAATTTCATCTACCCATCGTGTCTTTGCTCTTCTTCTTGGAATCTATACCAAAGTTCATTTGGCCCATCTACTGTCAGATCTTCTTGCAGTGTGACCTGCCCATTTCCATTTTATATATATATACACTAGCACGCAGGTGTCTGGCACGGCTTTGCCCGTCAGGCAAACTTTGAGTGCCAGGGAGGTATCCAACGCGTTGGATATCTCTGTGGCAACGAAAGATTAAACTGTATTAAAAGTCAGGAACCCTTCTGATGCCCCCTAGCTACTCCTCTCCCAGCCGATTCGGCTGAGAGATCAAAAGTGGCGATGCAGGGGAACAAGCAAGCTCCTTGGCTTCCGTCCTATCCCCTACTACCGGGTAGGAGTGGGTGGGAACGGGAAACCCTTGAACATCAAGGAGGGAGGCTTTTCCTCATTGACGTGAGAGGGTTTCATGATCCCACCCACTCCTACCTGGGTGTTCTGGGTAGAATGGAAGCAGGGGAATTCCCTTGCTCCCCTGCATCATCTCTATTGATTCGACTAGGAGATGAGAAGCGGGGGGACATCTGAGGTCGCCAGGTGTCATAGTTTGTTGTCTTTTTTAAACAGAGTGGCAGTGGTTGCTGGTTAGCCCCCTGCCTCCTCCTCAGCCAGTCAGTGTTTTCCAGCCATGTGCCCCCTAGGTTTTTTGTATATATGTGTGTGTGTGTATATATGAGTAACGGAATCAGGGTGACCATACCATCCCTGACCATCATTTCCACCTTCCTCATAGCGAAAGCCAACGACAAGATGGGTAGCCTCTCTGGTTCTCAGAGTAAAAGGGCTCCTGTAGGGAAAAGAGTCTCCCAAACAACCTTGCCACCAGTCACGACACAACACACCAGTCATGACACAACACACCAGTCAGGACAAACACACCAGTCACGACACAACACACCAGTCAGGACAAACACACCAGTCACGACACAACACACCAGTCACGACACAACACACCAGCCAGGACACAACACACCAGTCAGGACACAACACACCAGTCAGGACACAACATACCAGTCAGGATGCAACAGAAAACTCTGTTGGAACTGTCCATGGTTTATATACATACCTGGGAACTTTCAAGATGAGCTGACCCTGAGATCTTTGAAATATTAACCCTTAAAGTTATGCAATATGTGCCTGCTTGCTCTAACACAGAGGTGCTCCGGTCCGTGTGCGAGGGACCTTTACCATGCTACAGTTTGGATAACTCACTGCCTGAACACAAACAAGACAAGCAGGACATCTCCCACTGTCTTTCTGGTACTAATGGCGCCAGTTTAGAGGCTGAGGAAACATTTAATTGGGGAAATTCATATAGTAGGTGACATAGACCTCTCTCACCCTGAGAATTTGACCCTTCACCCTGAGATTTCGGTCAAAACCCTGAGTCTCAGGGTCAAACCCTGAGAGTTCCCAGGTATGTTTATATAGCCACTTTGCCTGGGGAAGGGGATGTGGCCTGCAATGGGAAACAGGAACAGATTAACACAACGGGAGCAGATTATACAGACAGATTATACAGACAGATTATACAGACAACATGGCACCAGACTGGCCTTATCACACAGACAACAATGGTGAATACACAACAGTGGTATAGGGATTAGGGAAGAAACACCTAATCAAACATGGACCAGACAGTGAGACACAAACAGCTGGAGACAAGAAGGTGATAACACTAAAATACCATAACTTAACTCTTCAGACCCATATAAAATTGAAGTCCAACTAATTTTTCCCAAAACAGGGTTCCAGCATCTGTTACATTACTCTTCCCTCAAAACCAGACAGGCCTGATTACAGATCCTATCCGTATGTGCCTCAGGCCTGTCGGAGTCCTCAGTCCTAATGTGTAGTCTTTAGTTCCCGCAAAAGCTTTAAATGTATTACCTATTGGGCTGGGATCCATATTTATAGGATCCTGGAATCCAAGCTGATGAAGGGGCCACTGGGATGCAGTGCTTGCATTATTAGGCCCAGGATCTCCTTCTTTTCTCTAGGGCGCTGGACCTGGACAAGATCATCTCTTATAAAAATACAGTCTCTGTACTTCCACCTGCCACTGGGGATGAGGCTTTTGCACCCAGCATTGTGGCATCTCCGACTGCTGCTGGGGATAAGGCTCTTTTGCCTTAAAGGGATAGTAATACTTCGTTTTATCTTTATTTTATTTTGTAGGCATTAAAAAAACATGAAGAACGATATAAGTCTTATCTCTCAAACCTTTATGGTTTAAGAGATATTCACAAGCAAAGTCCCCCCCCTCGTTCAGCCAGATCAGAAGGGAGGTGTCCAGGTAGACTGCAGAGAGGGACAATCTTCAATTAAGATAAGGGAAAAACCTGAAAACCTTGTCAAGGGGGGCAGGGATTTCATTGTTCTCATAGGAAGAAGATTGTCCCCTTCTGTTATCTGTCTGGTCTTACAACCAGATTCCACATCTGAGAAGAGATGGCTTACACTAGGAAAAAGGGGCGGGAGGGGAAACTTTGCTTGTGAATATCTCTCAAACCATAAAGGTTTGAGAGATAAGACTTATATCATTCTTCATGTTTTTTTAATGCCTACAAAATAAAATAAAGATAAAACGAAGTATTACTATCCCTTTAACATCTGTGCACCACTGACTACTGCTGGGAATGAGGCTTTCATTTCCCACATCCTGGCATCTCCATCTGTTGCTGGGGATGAGGCTCTGGCACCATACATCCTGGGCATCTCCGTCTGCCACTGGTGATGAGGCTCTGGCACCCCGCATCTCTGACTACTGTTGGGGATGTGGTTTGGGCACTCCACTTCCATTCATTTCTGATTGTCTTGGGGGGAAGGGGTTCTCCTGTTCTGCACCTTAGTACTTCTATCCCCCTGTGTGGATGGTGCTCTGGTGGTTTGAATTCCGGCTCGTCTGATTGCCATTGGGGTTCTCGTGCCCAGTATCTCTGCACTTCTGTCCTCTGCGGTGTATAGGGGTCTTCTGCTTCACATCCCGGCACCTCTGGGGCCAGCTTATGGGGTTTTAGGCCTGGCTGTCTCACCCTTTGGCTCTGGGCTCTGCCACCCAAGCTGCAACCCCAGAGCGGTTCTCTATTTATGTTCTTCTGCAGCTCCCGGTAGCATATTTCTAGGTGCCACACTGAATTAACCAGGAGATCCAGTTCAGAACAGAGCTCAGGGGTAATGAATGGACCCAGGAGAAAAATGCATCGAAATCTGAGCAGCTGGTGCAAACCACAGTAATCCTGGGCTGTTAGGGCCAAGCCTCTTTGAGGAGAGGTAGCCCCCTGAAGAGCCAAGGCAACTCCGATATCACAGGACTTCAAACACTTTCTCTCTGTCCATCTGTTTCAGAAAATATAGATGTCCAACATGGCATCCCTTTCTTCACTGTGATCCTGAGGATAAACCCCCTCCAAAGATTAGCATATTGGAGTACCTCTGGTAGTTAGGCACAAACCCCAGATTCAGAGCCTCCTCCAATAACCTGACCCGTTCTCTTCTACGTTCTTCGATAACCTCGTCCACAATGCTGAGGGAGTTTTACTCTGTGCCAATACTGTTGAGTTGATCTAGATGTTTCAGGACTTCTCTGCAAAAAATGAGTCCTTTGTTTGTTCTGTCGTAGTACTGGACATCCATCCTTACTCTGTCGATGTCCCAGGTGGTGGCTTGGAACGTCTAAGAGGAAAAACTATACCACCATTACCACCAGTATAACGAGAACCAGGGCAACAGTACCGTCCCTGGCAGTCATTTCCACATTCCTCGTAGCGAAAGCCAGCTACAAGATGGATAGCGTCTCCGGTTCTGAAAGTAAAAGTGGTTCTTCAGGGAAAAGAGTATCTGGAGGCTTATTTTTGACCATTGACACCATTTCTGTTTAAAGGGATAGTTTTACTGATGTAACACTGTTCAGCCAGATCAGAAGGGAGGTGCCCAGGTAGACTGCAGAGAGGGACAATCTTCAATTAAGATAAGGGAAAAACCTGAAAAACTTGTCAAGGGGGGCAGGTCTATGTTATCTGTCTGGTCTATGGGATGGATTCCACATCTGAGAAGAGATTGTTTACACTAGGTAAAAGGGGCGGGAGGGGAAACTTTGCTTGTGAATATCTCTTAAACCATAAAGGTTTTAGAGATAAAACTTACATTCTTCATGTTTTTTTAATGCCTACAAAATAAAATAAAGTTAAAATGAAGTATTACTATCCCTTTAAGTGCGATATTTTAAAAGGATACCCATCCAGTCCACTATTATGGCGGCATACACAAAGGATGGGAAGATAACATCTGCTAAGAGGAACAGTGGCCGAAATCCTAACTGAATTTCACTGCGTACCCCTGTATATTTACATGATATGCACATATACACTTTTCCTTTAAAAATACTGTTTCCAGTTTCAAACATGTCACTTGTGATGTCCTAAAAGATTCAACTGTAAGGGTCCAAGAGGAAAATGGAGTTTATCCTGCAACAAACCTCTAACATTTAAGGTGCTAAAACCTCAAATTAAAATCAATGTGAATATTTTATTTCCACCCTATAATACAGTTGGTTTACTCACTTTTATAGTGAATAAAGGACCCGTAAGCCTGATGGCAGACACAATAAATGAGACAGTTTTGCACTAAATGTGACATGTCTGTAGCCTGCGCCCCCTGTAGGTGATTCACCAGTCACAGATACAGTTCCAGGGGAGATATTTACTAAAGGTGCAAATTGACTTTTTCACACAAATGTTCACATTTTCATTTTCCTTCCTTACACGTCTTTAGGTGTGAATTGTATTTTCCCTATTATCCATGCAATCTCTGCTTATTTCCATGCCTGCTACTGTGCATAGAATTTACTTTTGGGAACCCCCCATAATGTTGTTTCACAACACGCCAGAGACCTTTCTACCAAGTTGGATAAAACTCCCTTTTGACTCCATGGTCATTTTCATTTGTTACATACGATGCTGCTGTTTTGTACTAAAATTGCTCCATTTTTTACATATGCTACAAAATTAATTAAGGTAATGGAGGATTTGAAACATGAAGAACATCTAGCCAAACTTGGTTTATTTACTCTAGAGAAAAGACGCTAAGAGGGGATCCTCTTTTACATTGTATAAGTATATGCAAGGTCAAAATAAGGATATCTGTAGTGAGCATTTAGCTGCAAGAAGCCACCCCTTCAGATTACAGGAAAGGAGGTTTCAGCTTCAGCAAAGGAAGAGGTTATTTACAGTAAGGTCCAAAGATGTGCTAATGGCAGACACAATGGATACATTTAAGGTAAGATTAGCTGTAATTCTAGAAGAAGGGAGCACACAGGGTTATACTGTGAAACAGGAAGACTAACAACCGTTTTGCAGTTGGGAAGACTTATATAACTCACATTTTCTGGGTTATACAGTGGGAAAAGGTTGAATTTAATGGACTTGTGTCTTTGTTTCAACTTAATTTACTATGTAACTGTGCCTCTTGGGCTCCATGAAATATAAATAGCCACAGATGACAAAAAATGGTCTGGGATTTAGGAAAAAAGCAATACTTATTTATTAAAGGGATAGTAATACTTTGTTTTATCTTTATTTTATTTTGTAGGCATTAGAAAAACATGAAGAACGATATAAATCTTATCTCTCAAACCTTTATGGTTTGAGAGATATTCACAAGCAAAGTTTCCCCTCCCGCCCCTTTTACCTAGTGTAAGCCATCTCTTCTCAGATGTGGAATGCAGTCCATAGACCAGACAGATAACAGCAGGGGACAATCTTCTTCCTATGAGAACAATGAAAGCCCTGCCCCCCTTGACAAGTTTTTCAGTTTTTTCCCTTATCTTAATTGAAGATTGTCCCTCTCTGCAGTCTACCTGGGCACCTCCCTTCTGATCTGGCTGAGCAGTGTTACATCAGTAAAAGAGGCGGGAGGGGGATACTTTGTCATTGAATGACTCTTGAACTACAACTCTGACAGAATTGATATGACACTCTGCATAGTCCAAATACTATGATGATTAATTAGAGCTGCTTTTATTATGAAACATTACTATCCCTTTAAAATGTTGATCCCTTGACATTGGGGTTCCCGATCCCCGCCACTAATTCAGGAATGGATTGAAACAGTGTGCTCCCAAATAACTATCCTGCGAGTCATGTTGCTGCAGAAGGGTATAGACCTGGGTTCCATTAAATACTTCTTTTCAGAGGTGGTATTGAAATTGTCCCCACAATAGGAATGGTGACCCTCTAGATCTTACTTTGGTGAAAGGTCTTGGATATAATTAAAATCAGTGACTTTTGGTCTGTATTGGGCCTATGTTTTTGGGGAGCATTCTGACCCCAGCACGGAGTACCCCTACCTCCCTTCCTCCTTACTTCCCCCTCTTTTTTTCTCTCTCTTTCTATCTCTTTATTTTCTTCACTCAGTGAAGTTTGATAGTGTTCTTTGAAATTACATGCCTGACATTTTGTCTGCTTCTGTGATGCCTTGTTCAGTGGTATTTTTTTCTTCATACAATGGCTTATGCATGTATTTCATGTAACTTTTTTCTGTATGACTCTCAACCTTACATAAATAACATTTGAGAAAAAAATATAGTGCGTCATACAAAAGGGGGCATTCAGCAGGTTGCATTGTTTAAAATGCATAAAAAGTGCAAGATTCTCATGTTGCTCTGTATACAGCTATGCAGGAATGCCAGGTCGGGTTAAAAATAAAGTAATAGGGAACCTGGATTTGTGTCCCTGGGATGTCTAATTTTGCTCAATACCGTTTCTCTCTCTCTCTCTGTCTCTCTCTCTGTTGTTTATGAAGCTTCACTCTGTCAGAGTAATTACTTTTTATAACCCTTTCGGTGCCAGAGAGGTACTGCATTGAACTCTGCCACCGTAACTGTATGTGTCTAGAGTTCAGTGCAATACCTCTCCAGCACCAAAAGGGTTATAAAAAGTAATTACTCTGACAGAGTGAAGATTCAGAAATCACACAGAGAGAGAGAGAAAGACACAGCTGTGGGCAAAATTAGACATCCCAGCAACATAAACCTAGGTTCCCTATTACTTTACTTTTAACCCGGCCTGGAGTTCCTTCATAGCTGTATACGGAGTGACCTGGGAATCTTGCACTTTGTATGCATGATGAGATTCTCATGTCGCCATTTTAAACAATGCGACCTGCTGAATGCGCTCTTTAGTATCACTCACTTTTAAGTGCAACATTTTAAAAGTGAACCCTCTGGAGGCACCTAACAGACTGGCAATTTCTGCCAACGATGCTCCAACATGAACCAACAATCTAATCTCTTTTAAAATCATATTGTCTCAGGAAGAGAAGGAAGATAGAAAAGCCATGGGTTATATCCCACAAAGGAAAAGACCAGTTCAATACTGTATAGGAATTATGTCACTACTATAGAAAACACACTAATGACACCATAAAAACGAATATTTATTAATTACTTCAAATAAAATAATTAAAATATGCCAGATACTGGCCAACCTTATGTGGCCAGATCCCTAAATGAACACTCACTGTGTTACCATGAGACCGTCCCTTAATATGTTGCCCGTATCTAAACGTATCTGTTTAACCCTTTGAGTGCCAGAGGGGTACGGAACGCATTGCTTTGCAATGCGTTCCGTACCCTTCTGGCACTCAAAGGGTTAACTGATAAGTGTAACCTTTCTTATGCATTCACCAGTGCTACACTCATGCTCACCACAGATTCTATGTGATAAGCTCAAGAAAAAGACTAATCTATTTGTGTACTAATATTATTAGAGACTATCTAATTAGTACCAAACCCTTTAACTGCCAGATGTCTAACAATGCAAAGGCTGTATAACCGAAGCATTAAAACGCTTCACGCTTCCTTTGTGGGATACCACCCATGGCTTTTCTATCTTCTTTCTCTTCCTGAGACAATATGCTTAAAGGGATAGTAATACTTTGTTTTAAAGGGATAGTAATACTTTGTTTTATCTTTATTTTATTTTGTAGGCATTAAAAAAACATGAAGATCAATATAAGTCTTATCTCTCAAACCTTTATGGTTTAAGAGATATTCACAAGCAAAGTTTCCCCTCACTGACCAAAATGGTCAAGTCTGCCATCTAGCTGTCAGATTTGGAATCCGGTCCGTGGACCGGCCGTGGCTCTGCATTAGAGCCGAGATCACAAGATATAAGAAGAACTACTTCATTTGAATAGTGTCTGGTTTGCAAGCACACTTTTTAGACCCTTCCAATGAAATAGTTATTTTTATAACTTGTGATCTCGGCTCTGCTGAAGAGCCACTAGTTGATCTGTGGACCGGATTCCAAATCTGACAGCTAGATGGCAGACTTGACCGTTTTGGTCAGTGAGGGGAAACTTTGCTTGTGAGTATCTCTCAAACCATAAAGGTTTGAGAGATTAGACTTATATCGTTCTTCATGTTTTTTTAATGCCTACAAAATAAAATAAAGATAAAACGAAGTATTACTATCCCTTTAACTTTATTTTATTTTGTAGGCATTAAAAAAACATGAAGAACGATATAAGTCTTATCTCTCAAACCTTTATGGTTTAAGAGATATTCACAAGCAAAGTTCCCCTCCCCGCCCCTTTTACCTAGTGTAAGTCATCTCTTCTCAGATGTGAATCTGGTTGTAAGACCAGACAGATAACAGCAGGGGACAATCTTCTTTGTATGAAAACAATGAAAGCCCTGCCCCCCTTGACAAGTTTTTCAGCTTTTTCCCTTATCTTAATTGAAGATTGTCCCTCTCTGCAGTCTACCTGGGCACCTTCCTTCTGATCTGGCTGCACGGGGGGGGGGGGATACTTTGCTTGTGAATATCTCTTAAACCATAAAGGTTTGAGAGATAAGACTTATATCATTCTTCATGTTTTTTTAATGCCTACAAAACAAAATAAAGATAAAACGAAGTATTACTATCCCTTTAATCTAAGACCTGCAAAACTTTTATATTAAAGGGATAGTAATGTCAGGAAAAAAAGTATTAACTATTTGGTAGATACAATTAAAAGAGAGTACTTGCACTTATTTGTATCTCTCAAACCGTTATGGTTTCAGAGATATAGGAAAATAATGTTCTCTGGTCCCTCCCCTTTCTGCTTGACGAGCTGTGAAGCAGATTCTGGTCGCTTGACCAGATGTAGCTCTTCAGCAGCGCAGATATAACTATATCTAAAGATAAATACTTAATTTGGAATGGTCTACAAAGTGTGCCTGGCTTGCAAGCACACTTTGTAGACCGTTCCAATGAAGTATGTATTTCTAAATAGCATGATTTCAGCTCTGCTTAAGAGCCTCTGTCTGGTCTAATGACTGGAATCTGCAGCTGTCAGCTAGATGGCAGACTTGAGTAAAACAGCCAGGAAAAGGTCACTTTAGCAAGTTATATCTCTCAAACCATAAAGGTTTGAGAGATAAGACTTACATCGATGTTAATCTTTTTTAATGTCTACAATATTAAATCAACTTAAAATTAACCATTACTATCCCTTTAAATAATTTTCCTATTTTGCTTAAATCTCTTTTAAAATCAGTCAAGTCTGTCATTTTAGAAGGTTTTCATATGCTTTTATACTCCAGACAATCTATAATTCATTGAAACCAGCTCAAAACCACATAACCTAAAAAAAACAGAACAAAAGATAATCATTAGAAGCGTTATTTCATTGTTGCCAACAGAAACAACACATGTCCAGTGTGAGGATTACTAGCCTATAGGTTTACGCATGAATTGTGCGTGAAAAGTCAAGATTAGCGAACAGCTGCGCACATTTTTTGTGTGGGCGTGGTCAGAATTAAAGAATCTGTCTGAGTGAAATAACGAATGCGCCTAATGCAGAAAGTGGTATTGCGAACGATTTTATAAGTCTGTGAAGTTTTGTCGGAAAAGCTAATTTTCTATGTGCAATTCAAGAAGCCTTCAGTATACGGCTTCCTGGATTAGAACATACGCACTATCTATCTATGCATGAAAAAATGCCTTCAGCACATGCGCACGTTTCTTACATTCCGCCCTAAATTTCCTAGTGTTTCCACAGTCTGTGCACTCTCGATATGCTGGGGTCTTTCCACTGGGTGCCATTCACGTACTGCCCAAGCGTCCCTCTTCAGAGATCTTAGAGGTTCATACCTCCTAAGTGTCCCTTTTATGAGGGACAGTCCCTCTTTGAGACCCAAATCCCTCTGGCCCTCTTTCCCACCCTGGTGTGCCTGTGTTTAGGAGATCAGACTGTATGGTGTGTATAGAAGTGTATCACCCTGGTGTCCCTGTGTTTAGGAGATCAGACTGTGTGGTGCGTATATAAGTGTATCACCCTGGTGTGCCTGTGTTTAGGAAATCAGACTGTGCGGTGTGTATATAAGTGTATCACCCTGGTGTCCCTGTGTTTAGGAGATCAGACTGTGTGGTGTGTATATAAGTGTATCACCCTGGTGTCCCTGTGTTTAGGAGATCAGACTGTGTGGTGTGTATATAAGTGTATCACCCTGGTGTCCCTGTGTTTAGGAGATCAGACTGTGTGGTGTGTATATAAGTGTATCACCCTGGTGTCCCTGTGTTTAGGAGATCAGACTGTGTGGTGTGTATAGAAGTGTATCACCCTGGTGTCCGTGTGTTTAGGAGATCAGACTGTGTGGTGTGTATAGAAGTGTATCACACTGGTGTCCTGTGTTTAGGAGATCAGACTGTGTGGTGTGTATATAAGTGTATCACCCTGGTGTCCTGTGTTTAGGAGATCAGACTGTGTGGTGTGTATATAAGTGTATCACCCTGGTGTCCCTGTGTTTAGGAGATCAGACTGTGTGGTGTGTATATAAGTGATCACATTGCTTCACAGCAATAAAACTCACATTAATGTTTGTATAAACTTCACTATATGTGTTTATAAATTAGTCTGTGTAAATAACATAGTTTGGTTTTGTTCTAAATAATTCATTCAGTTACACAAAGAGGTGTCAGTGGGTCATGAAATAACCTAAAATTCACTGCAATGCCCCGCCTGCCAGCCATGCCCCAGCAAACCCAACTAAAGCAAAAGTGTCCCTCTTTGGCCATTTCAGATATTGGGCGATCTGGTCATCTGACCATAAAGTTCCATAGGAAGCTGTAGCTACATTGCAATATTTGAGGCCATGGAAGTACGGCACACACCTAAAAATGGAAGTTTGATCTGCAATAACTTTTTAACATCTTTCAGCAGTTGGAGTGCCTTATTTTACTCATGCAAAATATGTATTTGAACATTAAACATTACTGGCCCTTTAATAATGCAGACAGTCAGAGGACTTCAAATATTTGGTGAAACAAAGAAAATCGGCATTAGGAGCTACCATCATTCCAAGGTGAAGCAGCTTCAAAAGTGAAAGACCATTGGCAAAACACTTTACCCTAATGAGGTATACTGTCCCATCACTGTGTCATAGGGTCATTGACTGGGTATCATCGGCATCTAAGGGAGGAGGCTATCACGGTGCCCCGTGATTGCCTCTAGCAGATGTTGCCATAGAACGACATTATTTACTTCCTAGCTGTCGCTCTCGCTTAGTCGCTGTTCTTATAGGGCACCACGCTGATGAGGTCATTGCTCCACCTACCTGTCAGGGTTTTTAAACCTCAGCCTGTGTAATTTCCAGTGCCCTTTCGTGGTCTACCTGAGCTTATTGCTGTTTTGGTCCATTTCTGTTCCTGTGTATTACCTGGCTACGTCTGACTACCCGTTCCTGTTCTGACTCCTGGCTCATCTGACTACCCGTTACGGTTTGGATTCCTGGCTACGTGTGACTACCCGTTCCGGTTTGGATTCCTGGCTACGTGTGACTACCCGTTACGGTTTGGATTCCTGGCTACGTCTAACTACCCGTTATGGTTTGGACTCCTGGCTACGTCTGACTACCCATTCCGGTTCTGACTCCTGGCTACGTCTGACTACCCGTTCCTGTTCTGACTCCTGGCTACGTCTGACTACCTGTTACGGTTTGGATTCCTGGCTACGTGTGACTACCCGTTCCGGTTTGGATACCTGGCTACGTGTGACTACCCGTTATGGTTTGGACTCCTGGCTACTTCTGACTACCTGTTATGGTTTGGACTCCTGACTACGTCTGACTACCCATTCCGGTTCTGACTCCTGGCTACATCTGACTACCCGTTCCGGTTCTGACTCCTGGCTACGTCTGACTACCCGTTCCGGTTTGGACTCCTGGCTACGTCTAACTACCCATTCCGGTTCTGATTCCTGGCTACGTCTGACTACCCATTCCGGTTCTGACTCCTGGCTACGTCTGACTACCCGTTCCGGTTTGGACTCCTGGCTATGTCTGACTACCCGTTCCGGTTTGGACTCCTGGCTACGTCTGACTACCCGTTCCGGCTGCGACCACTGGCGAGGTCTGACTATCCGATCCGGTTCTGTCCATTGGCTGCCTCCTGGTTTACTCTCTGTGTTGCACTCCTTTACCATTCCGTGGCTCGGTTTGGTTTCCGTGCTGCCTGTGTCTTCCACTCTGTACTCGCTTCCGTTAGCGGCGCTTGTCGGTCACTCCACATGTCTGACCTCCCGTGGCCGTACCGGTTTGTGCTGCCTTGCCTAGCCTCCGTCTGGCTTACCGCCTAGTGTATACCCTGTCGGGGTATTGGTCTGCTCCTTATCTCTGCTGACTGTGTGTATGGGAGTGCTCTGCACTGTCCTCACATCTACCCTGTAGTCCCAGGGCCATTCCGTTTCTGACCACCTGTCCTGTGAAGGGTGAGGAATGTGACTACACTGTTCCTCTCTGGTCTTGTGAAGGTGTGCCATCCTATCTGTGTATGGGAGTGATCTGCACTGTGCCCACATCTACCGTGTAGTCCAAGGGCCATTCTGTTTCTGACCACCTGTCCTGTGAAGGGTGAGGAATGTGACTACACTGTTCCTCTCTGGTCTTGTGAAGGTGTGCCATTCTATCTGTGTATGGGAGTGCTCTGCACTGTGCCCACATCTACCGTGTAGTCCAAGGGCCATTCCGTTTCTGACCACCTGTCCTGTGAAGGGTGAGGAAAGTGACTCCACTGTTCCTTCCTGGTCTCGTGAAGGTGTGCCACTATCCACTGCCACTTTGTGTCATTACCATAACTACTGATGTGTCATTTGTTGCCACCAGCCTGTTGCCTTATCTCCTGTCATTTATTGTACTTAATAAAGTTTTATATTAAGTTCATCTGTACTTGTCAGTGTGTTCATTTCCTAGTCACTCCGTGACAGAGGCAGAGAGAGGAAACTTCTCCAAATAGAGACAAAATTGATTGCCTTTTTTGAATACATTAGTCGCACAACTGTCATTATACTGTTTAACCCCTAGAGTGCCAGCTACTTACGCCGTACGAGTGGACACAGCTGTACCTGCTGTGCCACGCTCGTACGGCGTAAGAGTGAAATGCGGTCACTGCATGAGCCGGTATAACCGGCATGCAGTGGCCGCATTAAAAAAAAAAAAAATCCTGGCACTCATGGGGAGGCATGAGGATCACTCCTCATGCCTCCCCAGTTATTGATCTCCCAGCCGATCGGGCTGGGAGATCAATGAACACAAAGGAGAAACGGAGTTTCTCCTTCCCCCCCTCTCCTACCCGAACTTCCGGGTAGGAGTGGGCGGGACCGGGGGAATCCTCCAAACGTCATCGGTGACATGGTCACCGATGACGTTAGGGAAGTTTCCCCGATCCTGTTCACTCCTACCGGTGGTAGGAGTGAAGGGCAGGAGAGCTCTTGCTCTCCTGCGGTCGCATCATTGATCTCCCAGCCTATCGGCTGGGAGATCAATGACTGGGGAGACACCAGGAGGGGTCCTGATGTCCCCCACGAGGTCTGAAAAGTGTATTAAAAAAAAAAAAAAAAAAAAAATTACATTAAAGTAACCCTGTGAGTGCCACAGGGTCCCAGCACATTGCTTTGCAATGTGCTGGAGACCCCTGTTGCACTCACAGGGTCAATTCTTTGGGGGGGGATTTTTTTTTTTTTAAAGACCTCATTGGGGGGATCAGGGGGGATCCTGATGCCCCTCAATGAGGTCTATAATTGGAAAAAAAAAAAAAAAAAAAATTTAACCCTGTGTGTGCCACAGGTGGGGGTCCAATGCACCCCCCCCCTCCTGTGGCACACACAGGGCTTTTATCATTATTTTGTTACCAGAGATTGTTGGGGGGCCATCAGGATTGCTCCTGATGGCCCCCCAACAAGCTCTGATTACAAAGTAATGATAAAAAAAAAATTAACCCTCCGAGTGCCACAAGGGTCCAATGCATTGCTTTGCAATGCGCTGGAGACCCCGGTGGCACTCACAGGGAAACTTTTTTTAATAACTTTTTTTTTTTTTTTGGTAAGACCTCATTGGGGGGATCAGGGGGGTTTGTATACCCCTCAATGAGGTCTATAATAAAAAAAAGTAAAAAAAAAAAAAAAATGAACCCTGTGTGTGCCACGGGGGGGGGGGGCAATGCAGCCCCCCTTCTGCGGCACACACAGGGCTTTTATCATTACTTTGTTATCAGAGATTGTTGGGGGGGTCATCAGGATTGATGGCCCCCCAACAAGCTCTGATTACCAAGTAATGATAGTAAAAAAAATTAACCCTCTGAGTGCCACAAGGATCCAATGCATTGCTTTGCAATGCGCTGGAGACCCTTGTGGCACTCACAGGGTCACTCCGTTTGTGGACATATATATTTTTTTTTACTAAGACCTCATTGGGGAGGGATCAGGGGGTCCTGATGCCTCTCAATCAGGTATATAATAAAAAAATAAATAAATTTAAAAAAATTTAACCCTGTGTGTGCCACTGGGATAGGGGTTCAATGCAGACCCCCTTCCTGTGGCACACACACAGGACTTCTTATCATTACTTTGTGATCAGAGCTTGTTTGGTGGCCATCTGAATACAAAGTATCGATAAAAAAATTAACCCTTTGTGTGCTACAGGGGCCCAATGCATTGCTTTGCAATCCATTGGACACCCCTGTGGCACCCAAAGGATTATTTTTTTTCCCCTTTTATTTTTTATTTAGACCTCATTGTATGGGTTCTGATGCCCCCAACGAGGTCTACACAAAAATATTGGGGGAAAAGCCCCAAAAAATGCACGTGCCACAGGGGGGGTCCAACGCAGTGCTTTGCAATACGTTGGACCCCCTGTAACACACACACACTTTTTTTTTTTTTTATTATTCTGTTTTTAGACCTGGATGGGGGACACCAGGAATGTTCCTGACACCGCCTCCCCAACGAGGTATGAATACAAAATAATAATTAAAAAAAAAACCTCTTTGTGTGAAACAGAGGGTCCAACGCATTGCTTTGCAGTGCATTGGGCACCCTTGTGGCATGCACAAAAAATGCCTCCGATTCCCCCCCCCACACACACACGTACCGTATTCCCCTGCCTGGTTCCACAGCCAACTGGCAGTTCCATTCCCCAGCCTGACCCCCAGCCTGTTTCCACTGCCTATTGGTAGACTCGGAGTACCACTATGCACTAGATTCAGGCTGGGAATCAAACTTTGTATGAGGGGGGACATACAGTGCACACTGGTAGTCACAGATCTCCCATACACACTCTCAGACACTGCCCCACCATCTCCACCATCCTTCCTCCTCTGCTCATACCCACACACACTGCCTAATCCCTCACCCTCCCACACTGTTACACTGGTAGTCACAGGTCCGCGAGTACACTGGCTGACGCCCTAGCTTCTTTCATTTGTTAGCCATTAAATCACACATACACTGTTTGCTTTCCCATTCCTGTTTCACTGGTAGCTACGCTCCTGTAGTGTAAATTGGTATGTCAACCCACAGCAGTGGGGTACCATTTTTCTTAGGCTGGCAAGAAGTCCTCCTAGGAAATCCCACGCCATTGAACCATTTTAGTATCTTTGAAGTGACTGAAGTGTAAAAGAAATGTTTGTTTGTTTTCTGTAGCACCACATTCTGGAAAATAGTTGTGCCAACTAACTTAGGGGTAAAAAGGCAAGTGACCCCTCATTAGATGCGGCATGTTGTCTTCTTTCCAAAATGGTATAGTTTATCTACCTTTTCTTCACTTCTGAAGGTGTTATAGCCATTTTCATAGAGGCAAGTCAGGTTTGAGAAAATGTTAGAAACATCAGTTTGTAGTAGGTGTAGTTTTCTACTTCTAGCACTCCCTAAGATAGTTCAGCTCATACCATGGGGTGTCGTTTGACTCCTAAGAGCTTTAGCTAACAAATGCAGTTGAAAATTCCATGGTTTTCACAGAGCTCCATACATTTGAAGGGGCAGAAATGTAAGAAAATGCCTTTTTTTTTCATTAGCGCCACCTCCTGGAAGCATTTGTGCATGCCAGCCTTTGGGTATGAAGGCAAGTGACCCTCATTAGATGCGTCAGGTTGTTTTCTTTCCAAAATGGCATTGTTTTCTACCTTTCCTGCATATCTATTATGGTTATAACCATTTTAGTGCAAGCAGATAATTTAAGAAACAAAAGTGTCAGGTTTACGTACGTGTTCCTAGCACCCACATATTGTATGTTAAGCCACACAAATGGGCTACCATTTTTCTCATGTTGGTAGCAGGTACTGAATACAGCAGGAAATGTTATGGTTTTCAAAGATTTTAGTATCTTTGAAGTGGTGGAAATGTAAAAAAAACATGTATTTATTCCCATAGCGCCACCTTTTGGAAATATTTGTGCACTTCAGCCCAGGGGTAGAAAGGCAAGTGACCCCTCATTTGATGCGGGAGAATGTCTACTTTCCAAAATGGTATACCTTTTATACCTTTCCATCATGTCTCTAACAGTTATGAACATTTTAGTACAAGCAGCAATTTTCGAAGAAGCAAACAGGTAGGTGTAGTTATGCTTTTCTGGCACCCCTAAGGTATGTCGATTCATTCCAATGGGGTGTCATTTTTCTCCTAAGAGCACTAGCTAATGAATACAGTTGGAAATTCCATGGTTTTCACAGATTTCCATACAGATGAAGGGGCAGAAATGTAAGAAAATGCCATTTTTTTCCTATAGTGCCACCTTCTGGAAGCATTTGGGCACAACAGGCTTGGGGTAAGAAGGCAATTCACCCCTCATTAGATGCGGCAGGTTGTCTTCTTTCCAAAATGGTATGGTTTGTGTAGCCTTTCTTCACTTCTCTAGTTGTTATAACCATTTTTGTACAGACAAGTAATGTTTGAGAAAATGTTAGAAAAATTAGTGGTTGCAATAGGTGTAGTTTGTTACTTGTAGCGCCCACTAAGGTAGGGGAACTCATACCAATGAGGTGTCATTTTTCTCCTAAGAGCACTAGCTAATGAATACAGTTGGAAATTCCATGGTTTTCACAGATTTCCATACAGATGAAGGGGCAGAAATGTAAGAAAATGCCATTTTTTTCCTATAGTGCCACCTTCTGGAAGCATTTGGGCACAACAGGCTTGGGGTAAGAAGGCAATTAACCCCTCATTAGATGCAGCATGTTGTCTTCTTTCAAAAATGGTATGGTTTGTGTAGCCTTTCTTCACTTCTCTAGTTGTTATAACCATTTTTCTACAGACAAGTAATGTTTGAGAAAATGTTAGAAAAATTAGTGGCTGCAATAGGTGTAGTTTGGTACTTGTAGCGCCCACTAAGGTAGGGGAACTCATACCAATGAGGTGTCATTTTTCTCCTAAGAGCACTAGCTAATGAATACAGTTGGAAATTCCATGGTTTTCACAGATTTCCATACAGATGAAGGGGCAGAAATGTAAGAAAATGCCATTTTTTTCCTATAGTGCCACCTTCTGGAAGCATTTGGGCACAACAGGCTTGGGGTAAGAAGGCAATTCACCCCTCATTAGATGCGTCAGGTTGTCTTCTTTCCAAAATGGTATGGTTTGTGTAGCCTTTCTTCACTTCTGTAGTTGTTATAACCATTTTTATACAGACAAGTAATGTTTGAGAAAATGTTAGAAAAATTAGTGGTTGCAATAGGTGTAGTTTGGTACTTGTAGCGCCCACTAAGGTAGGGGAACTCATTCCAATGAGGTGTCATTTTTCTCCTAAGAGCACTAGCTAATGAATACAGTTGGAAATTCCATGGTTTTCACAGATTTCCATACAGATGAAGGGGCAGAAATGTAAGAAAATGCCATTTTTTTCCTATAGTGCCACCTTCTGGAAGCATTTGGGCACAACAGGCTTGGGGTAAGAAGGCAATTCACCCCTTATTAGATGCGGCAGGTTGTCTTCTTTCCAAAATGGTATGGTTTGTGTAGCCTTTCTTTACTTCTCTAGTTGTTATAACCATTTTTGTATAGACAAGTAATGTTTGAAAAAATGTTAGAAAATTTAGAGGTTGTAGTAGGTGTCTTTTTGCACTTCTAGCATCCCCTGTGGTAGGTGAACCCATACCAATGGGGTGTCATTTTTCTCCCAAGAGCACTAGCTAATCAATATAGTTGTAAATTCCATGGTTTTCCCAGATTTCAGTACTGTTGAAGTGGCAGAAATGTAAGAAAATGCCATTTTTTTTCTATAGTGCCACCTTCTGGAAGCATTTGGGCACAACAGGCTTGGGGTAAGAAGGCAATTCACCCCTCATTAGATGCGGCAGGTTGTCTTCTTTCCAAAATGGTATGGTTTGTGTAGCCTTTCTTTAATTCTCTAGTTGTTATAACCATTTTTGTATAGACAAGTAATGTTTGAGAAAATGTTAGAAAATTTAGAGGTTGTAGTAGGTGTCTTTTTGCACTTCTAGCATCCCCTGTGGTAGGTGAACCCAAACCAATGGGGTGTAATTTTTCTCCCAAGAGCACTAGCTAATGAATACAGTTGTAAATTTCATGGTTTTCACAGATTTCAGTACAGTTGAAGGGGCAGAAATGTAAGAAAATGCCATTTTTTTCCTATAGTGCCACCTTCTGGAAGCATTTGGGTACCACAGGCTTGGGGCAAGAAGGCAAGTTACCCCTCATTAGATGCGGCAGGTTGTCTACTTTTCAGAAATATATAGTTTTATATAGTTATTCCACTGTTTTAGGGTAGTTTTACCACAAAAACCCTAGAATGTGCATTTTAGTTTATAAAGTTGAAAATGTCATTTTGCGCTGCTGGTGATTAGGGCTCTACGCTAGCCTTGGACTTGGGTAAAACTATACAAATTTGGTATTTTTTTACTCGGGGGACTCTGGGCTTTTTCAAATAATTGAAACTTTTTCAATCAAGGTAAATGTTTTTGATACATAGTATGTGATTTTAGCAAAATGAGTAAATTTTCACTTTTTTTTGTCATTATGACATCATAGCTTTTTGCACGATGTAAAATTCTCTTCATGTAAGGTATCACGAGAAAGCACAATTCGTTCTGAAAAAAACAATATATAGTTTTCCATATTTAACTAAAAATCCCCAGAGGAAATCAAGCCTAAACGGAAGGATAGCAAAAATGTTGAAAAAGTGTCTGGCCTGCAGGGTTCAGAAAATGGCCCGAGCCTCTGGCACTGAAAGGGTTAAAGTGGACCAGTCACCTTGAATTTTTTTTTACATATTTGAAAACTTCATTCAACACTGCCTCTGTGCCATGTTAACCAAAATTCCAGCAGATGTATAGTTTAGGAGATATCCACACTTTTATTTCTGGGAAAAATGAAAGTATCCTGGTGCCGTACAGTGTTTCATTAGCATATTTAAGTCACAAGTACCGCAATCAGAATACATTAGCATAGTGTAAAAAGTATGAATATCTCCTTAACTGTACATTTGCTGCTCTTTTGACAAATAGCCAGTTTTAATGCAGTTTTCAAATATGCAAACTGGAATCAAGGTGAATGGTCCACTTTAAAGCTGTATTCCTTTTTCATACCGTTCCATCAAGCCTTTCTCATCCTTCTCATTCCTATCTGGCAACCCAGCTGGCCTGTTGCCCATCATAAAAATAAAAAAATTGACAAGTTCACATAATCCTAGGGTAAAAGTTTTCAATATCTTTGTAACAGATACCTAAGTCCGTGGATGGACTTAGGCCGTGGCGGGTTTTCTCTCTCCTGAGGGGGCTATGAGCAGGTAGCCTTGCCGGTCATTCCTTCCTAGGATGGGGGTCAAAAGGAGATCCTTGATACCACCCAGTGACAGAAACACAGGACACAGTTCAGGTTCCAAAGTAACACACTATTTATTCAACAACCTCAGCTCTTTTATACAAAGTGAGCCACATCAAGATATAATACCAGACAAACGACAGTGACATATGTTGCAAACATAATACAAAGGGCCAGACATGATAACATTATTTATACAAAGGGACTGAGGAAGGGTAAACACTGAGAAAAAAGACTGAGGGGCTCGAATACACATTTCAAACAATGGCCAGAGGGTTGAAGCATCTTTGAATATTCCGCTTCAACCCCTGGCCAATCAGGAGCCTGGAATCAGATGGCCAATCCTGACCAAGATAATCATGGCCGTCTCAGCCAATCAGAACCTTTGGGCAGGCAGCTAACTGACCAATCCCTGGGCTGCCTACTTTCCCCCATGTTAACTCTATGGAGGACCTTTAAACTCATCACCCATGGCTTTGGCCAATCAGGAAGCAGACTACTCTCACATGCAAAGTCTATGGGGCTTTCTTGAACATGTTGTCCTGCACAGCAGCCAGCCTGCGGCCCGTTATAGTTTGTTGATTTCAGCCTGTTGGAAAGAGTTGATTCTCCATAACTCCACCAAGTTCCATGTAACGGTCTACGGCCCGTGATACCCCTGAGTCCAGTCTTTTGGAGATGCTGTTCTTCATGTATCCCCAGACACTGATCCACGGCCTGCCACAATTCCCCTTAGGTGGCGGGCTACCATAGTCCCGTCAATCGCCGCCAAGTAACGGCCTAGGGTCCGTTACAATCTTGATGAAATGACCTCCATTATAGGCTCCTATACAGCTCATATTCACACAGAAAAGGGGCTACAACCATATCTCATAATGTGCACAAGTCCTGGTACCTATTGTCCATGGGGACGATGGCTGCTCTCTGATTTGTGATGTGTCGACACAGTCGTCAGGCTTTCCTTGAATGTCCCTTATGTTTTTAAATCAGATAGGGCAACCAGTTCACGAACTACAGAATAACCATATCTATAAGTCTTCTTTGAGTTTATAGTCTCTGATATAGTCTTGACGTTCATGGCACCTTGTCATTATAAGCATACAAAACGTGAGAGGCTTTTGAGGACTAACAGACAGCACAATGTCCTGTTCTACGGCTAACCACCACTCAGAAGCATCACGTTTTAGCTCTCTAGTGCCATTACAGAGAAGTTTCCACAGACATATTAGACTAATCGGGGGTTAGATGGTGTTCCCGTGCTAAGGGGACTTGACCATGATTTTGGAACTGGGCTGTCCTTTTGGGTGGGATTAGTCTAATATGTATATGGAAATTTCTCCTCTGTAATGTCACTAGAGAGCTAAAACGTGATGCTTCTGAGCGGTGACTAGCCGTAGAACAGGCCATTGTGCTGTTTGTTCATTCTCAGAAGTCGCTCACATTTTGTATGCTCACCTTGTACATTATCACACCTGGGAACTCTCCGGTTTTGCCCCGGAGACTCCTGATTTCACAGGTAATTACCAGGTCTCCGGGGCAGTCTCTTAATCTCCGGGTGGGCAAAACTCTGCCCACTTGTTCTCCATTCCGCCCAGGTTCCTCCCACTCCCCGCCCTCTTAGCAGCATTCCTCATATATTTTGCCCTTTTTTTAAAAAAAATGTTTTGTCCTGCCCCCTCGCGACTAAGCCCCGCCCCTTTTATGGCGCGAATCGCGTCATTTCACTCCCCGGTCGGCGCTGGCAGGGCTGTCCTCCGGGTAGCCGTGCCTGTCAAGTTCCCAGGTATGTACATTATCCTGCAATAGGACTCCAAGAGTCTATACTAGATGCATCTCACATAGAGCCCTGGTACACAAGTACCTTTTCTCATTTCTTTCTTCATCATCATTCCATTGTACAGAGATAACTGTTACACACTCTAAAGGATTGTGAATTACACAGTCACCACTTACGTACAGAACTGTGAAAACTATGTTTTATCAGTATGTGAGGGTACCACAGCTGCCAGGTGGCGAATATAAGAGCCACATATGGTCAGTTCCTGAGACAATGGACAGCCTCAGAAGAACCCAAAGTTCGGAATGGTAAAAACATTTTCAGCAATATTGACTCCAGTGCCATCTCACCAGTCATGTCAGCAAGTCCTGAGCTTGAGACATGCAGAAGTCTTTAACCCCTTAACGACTCATGACGTGCCAGGACCGTCATGGGCAAACTTCCTATAAGGACCCATGACGGTCTTGGCACGTCATGGGTTAAACGATAGCAGCGCTCCTTGGTGCACTCTGCTATCATTCTGCAGATGCTGAAACTGAGTGCTCCATGACCAGAGCGTTCAGTTTCAGTGCTTCTCTCTTCTGCCGGTACATGTGATCGTTTCTACAGCAGTCACGTGTACTGGGTTTTCCATTAACAAAGGCAATGTGTTTTAGTTTTGGGTATTAATCCCTTCAATGCTGGTGCTGGGAGTAGGATAAATGTCAGTCTCTTTATGACCTATTGACACCACTCTGATAATTTTAAAATAATGCTGAGAAACATCAAATCATTTTATTTATTTTTATGTATTTTAAAATACAAATAATGAAACCAAATGAAAGTTTAATGTGAGTTTTATTTATGTGGAGAACAGTAATACACTTATATACACACCAAACAGTAATGTATAAAAAAATGGAAATTCTGTGAGTGAAAGAGGGACATGGGGATTTTCACCCCAGAGGGACAGTGCCCACTTAAAACTGCCCATTTTGTAGGTATGACTGACAGGTCATACCTTTCATGCAGTCTCCATAAAAATCTAACCAATTGCATCCAAATGATCCCAAGAGAAAAAATAAAAATGGTGTTTTTTACATTTTTTTTAACCATTTTCTTTCATTTTAATAAAATAAATGGTGGGATATCCTTATAAGTGTGTATCAAAAGAAAGCCCAACTTGTGCATAAAAAAATGGTATATAATTTACGGGGATGGAAAAAAAGACTCGGGGAAAACACTGATGAACAATGACATAGTCAAAAAAGTCAGAATTGCTCAGGTCCTTAAAGGGATAGTAATGTTTCATAATAAAAGCAGCTCTAATTAATCATCATAGTATTTGGACTTTGGAGGGTGTTATTTCAATCCTGCCAGAGTTGTAGTACAAGAGTAATTGAATGATAAAGTATCCCCCTCCTGCCCCTTTTACTGATGTAACACTGTTCAGCCAGATCAGAAGGGAGGTGCCCAGGTAGATTGCAGAGAGGGACAATCTTCAATTAAGATAAGGGAAAAAGCTGAAAAACCTGTCAAGGGGGGGCAGGGTTTTCATTGTTCTCACAGTAAGAAGATTGTCCCTTGCTATGAGCTGTCTGGTCTATGGACCAGATCCCACATCTGAGGGGAGGTGGATTACATTAGGTAAAAGGGGCGGGAGGGGGATACTTTATCATTCAATTACTCCTGAACTACAACTCTGACAGTACTGAAATAACGCTCTCCATGGCACAAATACTATGAAGATTAATTGGAGCTGCTGTTTTTGTGAAACATTACTATCCCTTTAAGTGCAATTCACGTCAGATTTTCCCGTTCCTTAAGGGGTTAATCTATCTGTGCGCGATATCTGCCACTACTGCTGAACATGATTTTCATATAATGTTGTTGGATCTATGAGTACCCAGATTGTGCAGGTCATCTGTGATGTGGAAATGATGTGTATTTGTAAATATGCACATATCCTCATCTACCCATCATTTCTTAGTTATTTCTTTAATTGTTTACATTTAAATGTAAATGATGTAGTGTCACAAGTGATGATGTCATCACCCACAATGCAATAGGAATCATTTTTTTCACATTTACAATCAGTGCTGAAAGGTTGACATTAAAACAAAGCAGTCATTCACCAAATATTTGATGTTGTGTGAGTGCAAGATTGTCCTGCATCCCTTGTCTGACACAGTTTGGGGACAGTTTATGTATAGCTACCAGTGGACAACAGAACAAGGCTGGAGTGTCAGACAATGCATGTGTGATTTTCTTACTACTAGTGGAACAAGGTTTGGGGTATCAGACAGTGCATGTGTGATTTTCTTACTACTAGTGGTACAAGGTTTGGGGTATCAGACAGTGCATGTGTGATTTTCTTACTACTAGTGGTACAAGGCTGGAGTATCAGACAGTGCATGTGTGATTTTCTTACTACTAGTGGAACAAGGTTTGGGGTATCAGACAGTGCATGTGTGATTTTCTTACTACTAGTGGTACAAGGCTGGAGTATCAGACAGTGCATGTGTGATTTTCTTACTACTAGTGGAACAAGGTTTGGGGTATCAGACAGTGCATGTGTGATTTTCTTACTACTAGTGGTACAAGGCTGGAGTATCAGACAGTGCATGTGTGATTTTCTTACTACTAGTGGAACAAGGTTTGGGGTATCAGACAGTGCATGTGTGATTTTCTTACTACTAGTGGAACAAGGTTTGGGGTATCAGACAGTGCATGTGTGATTTTCTTACTACTAGTGGTACAAGGCTGGAGTATCAGACAGTGCATGTGTGATTTTCTTACTACTAGTGGAACAAGGTTTGGGGTATCAGACAGTGCATGTGTGATTTTCTTACTACTAGTGGTACAAGGCTGGAGTATCAGACAGTGCATGTGTGATTTTCTTACTACTAGTGGAACAAGGTTTGGGGTATCAGACAGTGCATGTGTGATTTTCTTACTACTAGTGGAACAAGGCTGGAGTATCAGACAGTGCATGTGTGATTTTCTTACTACTAGTGGAACAAGGCTGGGGTATCAGACAGTGTATGTGTGATTTTCTTACTACTAGTGGGACAAGGCTGGGGTATCAGACAGTGTATGTGTGATTTTCTTACTAATAGTGGAACAAGGCCGGGGTATCAGACAGTGAATGTGTGATTTTCTTACTAATAGTGGAACAAGGCTGGGGTATCAGACAGTGAATGTGTGATTTTCTTACTACTAGTGGAACAAGGCTGGGGTATCAGACAGTGAATGTGTGATTTTCTTACTAATAGTGGAACAAGGCTGGGGTATCAGACAGTGAATGTGTGATTTTCTTACTACTAGTGGAACAAGGCCGGGATATCAGACAGTGAATGTGTGATTTTCTTACTAATAGTAGAACAAGGATGGGGTATCAGACAGTGTATGTGTGATTTTCTTACTAATAGTGGAACAAGGCCGGGGTATCAGACAGTGTATGTGTGATTTTCTTACTAATAGTAGAACAAGGCCGGGGTATCAGACAGTGTATGTGTGATTTTCTTACTACTAGTAGAACAAGGCCGGGATATCAGACAGTGAATGTGTGATTTTCTTACTAATAGTGGAACAAGGCTGGGGATATCAGACAGTGAATGTGTGATTTTCTTACTAATAGTGGGACAAGGCTGGGGATATCAGACAATGTATGTGTGATTTTCTTACTACTAGTGGAACAAGGCTGGGGTATCAGACAGTGTATGTGTGATTTTCTTACTAATAGTAGAACAAGGCTGGGGTATCAGACAGTGAATGTGTGATTTTCTTACTAATAGTGGAACAAGGCTGGGGATATCAGACAGTGAATGTGTGATTTTCTTACTACTAGTGGAACAAGGCTGGGGTATCAGACAGTGAATGTGTGATTTTCTTACTAATAGTGGTACAAGGCTGGGGTATCAGACAGTGAATGTGTGATTTTCTTACTAATAGTGGAACAAGGCTGGGGATATCAGACAGTGAATGTGTGATTTTCTTACTAATAGTGGAACAAGGCTGGGGATATCAGACAGTGAATGTGTGATTTTCTTACTACTAGTGGAACAAGGCTGGGGTATCAGACAGTGAATGTGTGATTTTCTTACTAATAGTGGGACAAGGCTGGGATATCAGACAGTGTATGTGTGATTTTCTTACTACTAGTGGAACAAGGCTGGGGTATCAGACAGTGAATGTGTGATTTTCTTACTAATAGTGGAACAAGGCTGGGGTATCAGACAGTGAATGTGTGATTTTCTTACTACTAGTGGAACAAGGCCGGGATATCAGACAGTGAATGTGTGATTTTCTTACTAATAGTGTGACAAGGCTGGGATATCAGACAGTGTATGTGTGATTTTCTTACTAATAGTGGGACAAGGCCGGGGTATCAGACAGTGTATGTGTGATTTTCTTACTAATAGTAGAACAAGGCTGGGGTATCAGACAGTGTATGTGTGATTTTCTTACTAATAGTGGAACAAGGCTGGGGTATCAGACAGTGAATGTGTGATTTTCTTACTACTAGTGGAACAAGGCCGGGGTATCAGACAGTGTATGTGTGATTTTCTTACTAATAGTGGAACAAGGCTGGGATATCAGACAGTGTATGTGTGATTTTCTTACTAATAGTGGAACAAGGCCGGGGTATCAGACAGTGTATGTGTGATTTTCTTACTACTAGTGGGACAAGGCCGGGGTATCAGACAGTGTATGTGTGATTTTCTTACTACTAGTGGAACAAGGATGGGGATATCAGACAGTGTATGTGTGATTTTCTTACTAATAGTAGAACAAGGCTGGGGATATCAGACAGTGAATGTGTGATTTTCTTACTAATAGTGGAACAAGGCTGGGGATATCAGACAGTGAATGTGTGATTTTCTTACTAATAGTGGAACAAGGCTGGGGATATCAGACAGTGAATGTGTGATTTTCTTACTAATAGTGGAACAAGGCTGGGGATATCAGACAGTGAATGTGTGATTTTCTTACTAATAGTGGAACAAGGCTGGGGATATCAGACAGTGAATGTGTGATTTTCTTACTAATAGTGGAACAAGGCTGGGGATATCAGACAGTGAATGTGTGATTTTCTTACTACTAGTGGAACAAGGCTGGGGTATCAGACAGTGTATGTGTGATTTTCTTACTAATAGTGGGACAAGGATGGGATATCAGACAGTGTATGTGTGATTTTCTTACTACTAGTGGAACAAGGCTGGGGTATCAGACAGTGTATGTGTGATTTCTTACTACTAGTGGAACAAGGCTGGGGATATCAGACAGTGTATGTGTGATTTTCTTACTACTAGTGGAACAAGGCTGGGATATCAGACAGTGAATGTGTGATTTTCTTACTACTAGTGGAACAAGGCTGGGGTATCAGACAGTGTATGTGTGATTTCTTACTACTAGTGGAACAAGGCTGGGGTATCAGACAGTGTATGTGTGATTTTCTTACTAATAGTGGAACAAGGCTGGGGATATCAGACAGTGAATGTGTGATTTTCTTACTACTAGTGGAACAAGGCTGGGGTATCAGACAGTGTATTTGTGATTTTCTTACTAATAGTGGAACAAGGCCGGGGTATCAGACAGTGTATGTGTGATTTCTTACTAATAGTAGAACAAGGCTGGTGTATCAGACAGTGTATGTGTGATTTTCTTACTAATAGTAGAACAAGGCTGGGGTATCAGACAGTGTATGTGTGATTTTCTTACTAATAGTGGAACAAGGCTGGGGATATCAGACAGTGAATGTGTGATTTTCTTACTAATAGTAGAACAAGGCTGGGGTATCAGACAGTGTATGTGTGATTTTCTTACTAATAGTGGAACAAGTGCTGGGGTATCAGACAGTGTATTTGTGATTTTCTTACTACTAGTGGAACAAGGCTGGGGTATCAGACAGTGTATGTGTGATTTTCTTACTACTAGTGGAACAAGGCTGGGGTATCAGACAGTGAATGTGTGATTTTCTTACTAATAGTGGAACAAGGCCGGGGTATCACACAGTGTATGTGTGATTTTCTTACTAATAGTAGAACAAGGCTGGGATATCAGACAGTGAATGTGTGATTTTCTTACTAATAGTGGAACAAGGCCGGGGTATCAGACAGTGTATGTGTGATTTTCTTACTAATAGTAGAACAAGGCTGGGATATCAGACAGTGAATGTGTGATTTTCTTACTAATAGTGGAACAAGGCTGGGGTATCAGACAGTGTATGTGTGATTTCTTACTAATAGTGGGACAAGGCTGGGATATCAGACAGTGTATGTGTGATTTTCTTACTAATAGTAGAACAAGGCTGGGGTATCAGACAGTGTATGTGTGATTTCTTACTAATAGTGGAACAAGGATGGGGTATCAGACAGTGTATGTGTGATTTTCTTACTAATAGTAGAACAAGGCTGGGGTATCAGACAGTGTATGTGTGATTTTCTTACTAATAGTGGGACAAGGCTGGGGTATCAGACAGTGTATGTGTGATTTCTTACTAATAGTGGAACAAGGCTGGGATATCAGACAGTGAATGTGTGATTTTCTTACTAATAGTGGGACAAGGCTGGGATATCAGACAGTGTATGTGTGATTTTCTTACTAATAGTGGAACAAGGCTGGGGTATCAGACAGTGTATGTGTGATTTCTTACTAATAGTGGGACAAGGCCGGGGTATCAGACAGTGTATGTGTGATTTTCTTACTAATAGTGGGACAAGGCTGGGGTATCAGACAGTGTATGTGTGATTTTCTTACTAATAGTGGGACAAGGCTGGGGTATCAGACAGTGTATGTGTGATTTCTTACTAATAGTGGGACAAGGCCGGGATATCAGACAGTGTATGTGTGATTTTCTTACTAATAGTGGTACAAGGCTGGGATATCAGACAGTGCATGTGTGATTTTCTTACTAATAGTGGTACAAGGCTGGGATATCAGACAGTGAATGTGTGATTTTCTTACTAATAGTGGGACAAGGCTGGGGTATCAGACAGTGTATGTGTGATTTTCTTACTAATAGTGGAACAAGGCTGGGGTATCAGACAGTGTATGTGTGATTTTCTTACTACTAGTGGAACAAGGCTGGGGATATCAGACAGTGTATGTGTGATTTTCTTACTACTAGTGGAACAAGGCTGGGATATCAGACAGTGTATGTGTGATTTTCTTACTACTAGTGGAACAAGGATGGGGTATCAGACAGTGTATGTGTGATTTTCTTACTACTAGTGGAACAAGGCTGGGATATCAGACAGTGTATGTGTGATTTTCTTACTAATAGTGGTACAAGGCTGGGGTATCAGACAGTGTATGTGTGATTTTCTTACTACTAGTGGAACAAGGCTGGGGATATCAGACAGTGTATTTGTGATTTTCTTACTAATAGTGGAACAAGGCTGGGGTATCAGACAGTGTATGTGTGATTTCTTACTACTAGTGGAACAAGGCTGGGGTATCAGACAGTGTATGTGTGATTTCTTACTACTAGTGGTACAAGAATGGGATATCAGACAGTGTATGTGTGATTTTCTTACTAATAGTGGAACAAGGATGGGGTATCAGACAGTGTATTTGTGATTTTCTTACTACTAGTGGAACAAGGATGGATATCAGACAGTGAATGTGTGATTTTCTTACTAATAGTGGAACAAGGATGGGGTATCAGACAGTGTATTTGTGATTTTCA